>JAESUZ010004686.1:0-51659 GCA_017311185.1 Proteles cristata cristata
ACTCTAAGAAAAAAAAGAAAAAAATCAAAACAACAACAACAAAAACGTGGGCTCAGAGCTGAACTCCATCTTTAACCAGCTGTGGGACCTTAGGCAAGTTAGTTGACCTTTCTGATTTTCGAATTTCTCATCTTCAACATGGAATCAAGAATTCACGATGTTGTTACAAGGATCAGAGGAAAGGATCAGAGAAGTTCATGGCATGTAGTCAGTTCGTATTTCTCCCTCTCGTGTGGAAAAAGCTAGTGGCGCTGGATAAATCAGTTACTGTGTAATAGGCACAATCACTGAAATTACTGGAAGAGGAATCCTAGAATGAGTCTAGTAAACTGCCCTGATGTGAGAATTCAAACAAGTTAGCAGAGAGGAGAGGAATGGTGGAGGTTCCCTTCAAAAATGGTTACACTGAAAAGCCTATGGATATTTCTCATCCAGGAAGAGCAAAACAAGACTAGTAAAACAAGACCTTGTTTGGTCCCAAGGAAACAGACCATCACAGAAGGGAAGGGTGGGTCTAAGTACAGCCCACATCCTGAGACTCGGAAAGGAGAAGAGGGGATGATCAGAGCAAATGGAGCTGTGGACAGCTAAGAACTCAGAACAGCAGGAGCCCAGGCTGTGACCAGAGATAGCAACACTGGAACCTGGCATCTGTGGGGGATGAGAGGAGAGAGGGACACCTGCTGCTTAACACCTGCTTTGACATCAGTCACCAGTACCCTTGGCATAAAGGTCTCCAGGCATCAGCACTAGCATCATTGTCTATGGTGGGTACCGGCTGCAGTAGCAGTGATTAGGCCCCCACAACTCAGCTGCTGGTTTTGCCCACTGCTTCTGGAGACACTGGAAGGCTTTGCACAGGTAGAACAGCAGATTAGGAGGACCACTAACCCCCAGGGCAAATCTAGAATCACCTGGAATCTCCCAGAACTTCTGGAGGAACTCAGAGGATTCTGAGCTCCATGGAGGGTAGAGACAGAGCCGGGTCAGTCCTATTTTGTGGCAGTCATTTTGACTCTAGTTTATCACCAGATGCTAGAGCCTAGGAAATATGGATGGCATAAATAATTCCATGTTTAACTCCGTATTTTCCATCAGGAAAGAGGATAATATTCAAATGTGCATTCCTTGTACCGAAAATCATTTAAGTGTATTTGAAAATACTGGGTCAAAAAAAAAAAAAAAATACTGGATCAATTTACTACCATCTAAGAGGAGAGATTATTATGCAAGATCTAAGGACTTCAAAATGTAAGACTCCATTTACCAACTGGGGATATACTGAGGGAGACACTTGTAAGTCGCCATAGACCTTTGTGAGCCCAGGCCTTATTTATTAATGGATACCCATTAATAATGCTGCCATTTAGACAGTTACCACTCAAGCCAGCTTTCCTTCTGTCCAGCCCTCAGGCCCCTGGTGCACATGCCAGGCTTCCTTTTCGGCCTCTCTTCTCTGTCCCCAGTTCAAAAGAAGAAACTTTGCTTGGAACTGTGGACCAGCGGCATGCATCGGCAATTCAGCTTTTTTGGGAAGGCTTTCAAAGCAGTGCTGAAAAGCCTCACAGGATCTGCACACAGATGGGCAGTTATGAAAGAGCCTTAGACACACTGACCAGGGCTGACACTTGCAGGGCAGCAGGGAGAGAAGGGAGAGCCCGCAGTGGACGAGGCATTGTGGGATGTATCTGAGCTGGGATAAAGACCCAGCCAGCTGGACAATGGCTGCAAGAACCAGGCTCCACAGGCACTAAAACATGCTGGACTCCATTCATTCATCTTTTTCTGTCTACCTATCTAACTATATTTAGAAGGGGCCTGGGCAAGCGCAAGCAGGGGAGGGGCAGAGAGAGAAGGAGACAGAATCCCAAGCAGGCTCCACTCTGTCAGCACAGAGCCCGACAGGGAGCTTGATCCCATGAACCGAGCGATCATGACCTGAGCCAAGATCAGAGGTCAGACAGTTACCCAACTGAGCCACCCAGGCACCCCTTGAATCCCTATTTTTAAATATAAAGGTAGAAATCCTGTCTGAGTGTGGGACTTTTTATATGTTAAATATAAATTGATGTCATTTCCATGGACATAATGCCCTCAATAACTGCTAACTTAGTGATAGGATATTTAGTATGGTATTATTTATATTAAAAAACAGGAAGAATCTAAATATTCATCAGTAAGAAAAGCCTATTTTAAAAAAGTCACTTGAAAATATGAACAGATGATGAGTAGTCATGCTGGGCTGTGGAGGCATAGTTGTTTATTTTATGTATTGTATTTCTCGATTTTTTAAATTCTCAGAATTAGAAAAATAGAAATTCAAGCAGAATTCTGTCCCATACCTTAGGTGCATTAGTGATTTTGATGGGCAATTTTTTTTGTTTCCTTATTTGTATAAACACTGGTATGTTTAATATCTCTTCTAGAATAAGAGATATAAGCTAAAAATTGTTGACCATCTTAGCAAACAAATCTTTATGCAGAGTAGGATGGATTTGTAAAAGTAGAATCTTCTACTTCTGCCAGATTACATTCTCAGCAGGGTTATACCCATTTTTATTGGTTCTCTGTGTCTGAGAGTGCCCGTTTCCTTCTGCCTCTGCACTATTAGGTATTAGTTTGATTAGCAAAAAGCCTTAATCACATGTGTTTGTATTTATAGTTCTGTGATCATTAGTAAAGCCAGAGCTGAGCACTGTTCTCTCTCATGCCTACTGGCCCTTGCTTTTCTGTCTCTATGAATTAAATGTTCATGTCCTTTATGCATGCTCCCAGTGCTTGAGGAGAGCTCCCCATGCAGGCTTTCAGCAGCATCATTCCCTTCCCTCTGGACATCTGCGACACTGTTCTACTCTCCCTCCTGCTTCTGTGCTCACACTCCAACATGGTGGTCCTCAGCCCTGCTCTCTTTCCACTCTAATTCTCGCTTAAGATACCTAATTTGTACAGACAGCAGACTACTCTCTTAGAAAGCTCAAAGGAGCAAGGACCATGAGTGCCTAGGTGTCACCAACGGTCTCCGCTTGGGACTTTGACTTCTCAAACTGGGACAGTCGTGAGCAAACCAGAATGATTGGTCAGCCTGCAAGTTAGGTGCCCAATATTTGCTGAATGAATGTGTGATGACTTCTAGGACAACTTTTCCAGCCAGATTACTCTTGGGGCTTACAGATCCTTATTTGTGATTGCTTCATGGACAGCACCACTGAAATAATAGCATCTTACTTCTACTACATCCAGAACGCTTTCCCCACTCCTTTTTACCCAGCCCCACCAAAAGCCCTTGGTCTTTTGTATCCACTTTTACAATGAATTACTTCTTTAGCATTTTAAAATTCCAGTAACCCTTACACATTTTTTGGTTCTCAGTTCTGTGAGGCAAGGGTTACGTAAAGGTTATGACCTGTACTTTGAAACTGATGTGAGTTAACCACCAACTCCAGTATGGTTCTGTTTCCTGCGGTTCTGTTACCCAATCCTCTCACACTTAGGCTTGCTTCCCTTGCTTAGATGTTTCTAAAGAGTAAGAGTTGTGTCCGGTATTTTCTGGGTAATGAAACTTCCTACACACAAAAGCACATTATAATAAGTAAAAGGTAACAGAATTATTACTGATATGTTATTATTAGTAAGAGTTCAGCAGGGAGTTTCAGAATGTGAATAGCCATAGTTAAACCATAAAAGAAAAAAGGTAAAATTATAATTTGATTATCAGCTGAGACTCTCCAATAAACCAGATCGAAGCATTAACTTAGTTATTCTGTTGCATACTTTATGTAACTGGTAAATCATTTAATCTATGACTTTATCCTCTCAAGACATTTAATGATGAATTGCCAGAAATACCAGATCTTACATTGACAAAATTTACTTCATTTTGTTCATTAGGCTTGTACTATCTCAGGCTAGCATAACAATATACCAGGCTCTAGCAAAAATAAGATAAAAACAGAGAGGGAGGCAAACTATAAAAGGCTCTTAAATACAGAGAACAAACTGACAGTGGCTAGAGAGTGCTGAGTGGGGGGATGGGCTAGTTGGGGGATGGGCATTAAGGAGGACACTTGTTGGGATGAGCCCTGGGTGTTGTATGTAAGTGACGAATCACTAAGCTCCACTCCTAAAACCATTATTACGCTATATGTTAACTAACTTGGATTTACATAAAATTTAAAGAGAAAGAAAAAAAAGGTAGGTTTTTTCTCACAGTTCTGGAGTTTAGAAGTCCAAGTTGAAGGTGCCAACATGGTCAGATTCTGTTGAAACCGCTTCCTGGCTCAAAGACAGCTTCCTTCTGGCTGTGATCCCGTAAGGCAAAGAGAACGCCTGCGTCTCTTCCTCTCTTATAAGGGCACCAGTTCTATTGGACCAAAACTCCACCCTGGTGACCTTATTTAACCTTAATCCCTTCCGTAAGGCCCTACCTGAATTACGTGGGGAGTTAGGGCTTCAGCATATGATTTCAGGGAACATAGTTCAGTCCAAAGCAATGCTGGACTGCTTTAGTAGAATAATTGAATCTAAATAACTCAGTTCCTCCAAACATAGTTATGAACACACTGATGACACAAACTGCTCCATTTTTTTGAACTTATCTTACATGAGGGTTGTCAGCTGTCCCTAAAGCTCTGCCTGTTTTCTCCATAAAGCTTAACTCTGTGCATCTGTTGCTGGTACTCCGGGTAGCTAATACAGCGGCCCTCACATAGTTTATTTAAGCCTCTTTTCCTCCCCTGCTTGGGAACAGAGGAGTTTGTCCTTATTGGACTATATATTTTCTTCTTTTAAATTCTTTTAATGTTTATTTTGGGGGGGAGGGGCACAGAGACAGGAAAACAGAAGATCTGAAGCAGACTCTGCACTGACATCAGTAAGTCAATGCGGTACTCAACCTTGCGAACCGTGATATGATGACCTGAGCCGAAGTCGGATGCTTAACTGACTGAACCACCTAGGCACCCCCATATTTTCTTACCATCTTACCACCTGTAAGCGACTAGCTACCCACTCTTTTCCTCCTTGCTATCTTCTGTTTCCCTTTTTTCAATCAAGAGGTATTTTAGTCCCTTCTCTATCTATCCAGCTGGCCGCCTCAGGATTTATTTCTATTACACGTATGTATGTTTGAGTATATTGCGTATGTAGGCTTCTCTATAAACTATGAGTAAAGTAGTGGTGCTGTATATATTGCCAAGTGTGCCAAGCATTCTGTGAAATGTAGTGAAAATGCATTTCACCTGTAGTAGCTGTTTGATTCTCACAATAAACCAGCATGGATGTGCAGCCAAATACTCAAAGCCTAAAGTATTATCTCCATTGACAGATGTGAAAGCTGAGACTCAGAGAAATAAGGTCATTCTAAACATTTGCCTTTCCTAATTTCAAAATACCCTTTATTGACATGTGGGTTATTTGTGTGCAAGAGGGTATCTCTTTGCCTGTCATATTTCAGAAACTCATTTTTGTGGTACAGGAAACACAGGCTCACTATGTACAAATGGTGGGAGATGGATGGATCTTTATGCCCATAGACAGATGTCAATAAATGTCTAATCAGAATATACTGTTAATTCCAACATGGGTGTCTGGATAATTGAGCACTTTGTGTGCTAAACATATCAGCTCACATCCACGCTTGACAACCCAGTATGCAAGACTGCATCTCTAATGACTAAGAGAAACCCAATTTCCTAAAGATACTACCTTTCTGTCTTTGGGTGCCACAAGATACAACCTTTCTTGCAGATCTTATCCAGACTGTCTTTAGTGTGGACATAATTTAATTCTAACAGATAAGTTAGAAGTCTCACAGTCTGCCCTCAGCAAGCTGGAGACCCGGCACTACTGATGATGTAAGTCCCAGGCAGAGGGTGGAAGACCAATGTCTCAGCTCAGATAGCCAGAGAGAATAATTCTCTCCTCCTCTGCCTTTTTGTTCTATTCAGTCGGCTGATCCAAATGCTAATCCCATCCAGAAACACCCTTAAGGACACAGCCAGAAATGACATTTGGTCAAACACCTGGGCACCTCATGGTCCAGTCAAGTTGATATATAAAATCAATCATCACATTCTCTTTTCTGCATTTACTCTTGCCTCTTATGACATATGAAATGTAATGTTTCAGTAACTTGAGTTAAGTCCACTTCTAAATAAAGTACTTTATATTACGTTTATATTAAAAATGTAAAAGTCAGTTGTAAAGGTGCTTGTTGACTTCAGAAAACATAGAGAAAATAATCTTAAGTGTGGGGAGCAGGTGCTGACCCTTTGGCTTTGTTCAGTTGGCCTCACTCTACAACAGAGTTCTCTGAAGGTGGGCTGCGAGCTCCTGGGAATACATCACAACCAGGTTTGCCCCTCCACCCAACAATAAATAAGACAACAAGGATACCAACAGCCAGGGCCGTAACATTGAATATGCTGCAGTCCTTGTGAACAGCGCCCCCTGGGAGTGTGCTGCACACAGTCTGCATGGCGTGGACGGTGGCCCTGGCTAAGAAGAGTCATTACAGGCAAAGAAGCTGCTGGAAGGCACTGTTAGGAGGGGGCATAACACAGTAACCTGATGAAGTAGAAAGAATGAAGCTATTGAATTAAAAGGCCCATATTCGAGTGCCAGTACTTGAAGGTCTTCTCAGAGAGGTAGTCTTGGGCAAGCCGGGGGAGGTCTGTGAGACAGGGTATATGAATGTGGGTTTTACTTTAATAAATAAAAGAGAATCTTACAGAAGGAAGGAATAGTCCCACCTGCCTTACATTAGTGATTGGGTGAGGCGGACCAGGGCATTTATGGAGTATTGCTTCAGCCTGCGATTGCACCCATGTGGGGGATATCTCTCCTTTCCCTTCCAGCAGCCCCCTGGAGTTTTGGCTCATAAATAGCAGCCCAGAGCAGTTGTCCACCTGCCTACAAAGCGTCTCATCCATAACTCCCAAAAGGCTGCCCTCGTGTCTTTCCTGGCATCCCACAACAGAGTAAAAGATACACTGTGCTCACCAATGCCTTTACCCATATTTCAACCCTTCTGTTCTTTTCACCACAATATCACCAAAAATTCTCAGTTGCAAGCCCAGGGAGAACCAAGTACACCTGAAGAGTAGAGGGGGTTGTGGGGCAGGAATAGGTGTTTGCCCAATAGAAAAGAAACATCAATTAAAAGGAGAGAAAACGTTCTCTCTCAGCCTCTAAAAGCAATGGATGAGATGTACCTATATCAGCATATAAAGAAAGGGAGATACAAAAAGTAGAGTCCTTTTACATTCAAGTTCCTGGTTGCAAAGAACTGAAAAATTCAGAAAATATTCCTTTTTTCAATTAAGGTGAAATTCACAGAACATAAAATTAACCATTTTAATGTGAGCTATTCAGGGGCTCCTGGATGGCTCAGTCAAACACTCAGCTTTGGCTCAGGTCATGGTCTCACGGTTCGTGGGTTCAAACCCCACGTCGGGCTCTGTGCTGACAGCTAGCTCAGAGCCTGGAACCTGTTTCAGATTCTGTGCCTCCCTCTCTCTCTAACCCTCCCCTGCTCACGCTGTGTGTGTCTCTCTCTCAGAAATAAATAAAACATTAAAAAAATTTAATGTGAGCAATTAAGTGGCATTTAGTACATTTACAGTGTTGTGCAACCAACACCTGTATCTAGCTCTAATGCATCTGTCTTAAAGTACTTCTTATGCTAGAATTTTACATGCCAAAACTACAGTGAAAATAGTAGATTTTCTTGGGTTGTTCGGACATTTGAACTTAACTCCCAGATTATATTTGACAATTCAATTGGATTGCTTCTACTTGCCTAATTAACATATCTTTGGTGTTGAAGAATGGGCAATTTAAATGTATTCACATTTGATTAGGGGATGGGAGAGGTGATTATGGTGATTCTACAGACTGGAGAAATTCCACAGATTTATGTTCATATGTATATTGATAGAGTGTTAAGCAATTCAATAAAAGGTTAAACATTTTTTCAGACATATGCATTTCTTCCATACAGGGCTACACAGGTAGATTCATCTATGGTGTAGTTAAAAAAAAAAAAAAATGGACCTCAATGCAAAAGAAAATGTAGTCCCTTCAACTTGCCACCAAATTTCTCCCCCACACTGGCAAAGTTGATTTAACTAAGCAAAAAATGAGCTTTTGAGCATTGGGGCCAGAAGGATGTGGATGGGCTGTTTCTCCTCAGTGGTGGAAGTGAATATTCTATTGTTAGTGGACTCTTGCCCATAGTTTCTGAAGTCGTTCATGGATGCTGCCCGTGGCTACAGAGCTAAGGCATCATCAATTTAGGAAACCAAGATGAACTCCATCTTGCCACCTTGAATCTGACCACTAGCCTCCTAAGTATGGTCCTGTATCTCTCCCCCAACTCTGAGCCATCAACCATATGAACCAGACTTTGCAACCAAGTTAACTGGCTCTCTAAATTGATTGTGTCCAGCCCTGGTAGATGTAGGCATGCTTTGTGAGTTACCTTGAAACTATAGCCACATAGAACCCCATAAAGTCTTCCTGAAAAATGTGGTGGCAAAATTCTCTTTTGCTATTCCTCTTCTTGCTATTTCTCAAATAGCAAGATACGACTAAGACAGAATCCTGTGTTGGACTCCTGAAAAGTAACTGCTTCATGATTTATGAGCATTCCACCTAAAGGAAGAATCAATAGAAAGAAAAGACTTGGGAAGAACAATCCAATAAGAAACTCTAAGCCTGTAGCACATTATTACTTTTCTGAAGTTCTATATTACCACTTTATATATAGTAGGTGCTCGATATGCATTTGCTATTTGAATTGGATGAGGATATTTTTTCTTCTTTAATATCTCTCCTCTAAAAAACATTTTGCCTTACTACATCGATCCAGTAATTGTAGGATTTGGTGCCAGCTGTTCCACTCAAATAATTATTTTTGAACTGCCTTTGATTTTTATAATGAGTTGCTGTGTTCCCATCCTGCCCCTTCAGTGCTTGCTAACCATTACTCATATGCATTGCCCATAGAAGTGGTTCTGAAATTCTAGATTCATTTGTAATCTCCTTTTAAAATGCATATTCCTAGGCCGCCAACCAGAGTGTTCTTCAGGCCTGAGAAGCGATAGTGAAATGTACATTTTAAGAAGCACCCTGAGTGATCCAGGTGCAGAGAATCCATGGCACACATTTTAGAAACTGATCCATAGATGTGACCCTGCCCTAGGCTCTGTAACCAGCCTCAGTTAGGGCAGAAAGATAAAGAAGCAGGAGTTAGTTCACTGCTAGTTCAGTGATGATGGTCCTGTGCTAGGGCACCATCTTGTTTTGCTAAGTCACTATTTGGTCCTCTTTCCTGCTCCATAACCCTGGCTCTTGATAGCTGGGTCCATGATATTCCTGAACTTCATTGGCCACTAGATGGAGAAGTATCAATCAATAAACCCCATGTTTGATTTTCTGGCTGTCCACCAGATCCTCCACCCAAGACCAGACTCCACTGAATGCCTTTTCGGATTCCTCCAGCGACTACTGCTTAGAAGTCTGCTTGTTCCCTACTTTGCCTGCACAGGTTTTCTAGATAGCTCATCTCAGCCCTAAAACCTCACTCCTCATGACAAACAGCCCTGACTAAAGATGCCGACTGTCCTTATCCAGACTAGCCAACAGGAATAGGAGAGTCCCCAGGCTGGTTAGCCTTAAAAATGTCATCTCCCTCTGTATCTGTGGCAGAATGAGAAGTCATACCTGCTCATTTATCCAGGTTTAACATAAGAGATTTTGGAAGAGGAACACTAAAAGTGAGAATAAAATGATGGGTGCCAGAGGGGAGGGAGGTGTGGGGGTAGAGGAAGTGGGTGAAGGGGACTGAGAGGTACAAGCTAGCAGGTGTACAATAAATAAGATACGGGGATGCAATGTACAGCATCGGGAATACAGTCAATAATATTCTAACAACTTTGTATGGTGACAGATGGTAACCAGACTTCTTGTGGTGACCGTTTTGCAATGTATACAAATATTGAATCACTGTGCTGTACAGCTGAAGCTAATGCAGCATTGTATGCCAGTGATTCCTTAACAAAATAGAAAGTGAGAAACAACTCAAAATAACATTATTTTTGTTGCATACAGCCTGTTGTTAAGAATAGCCCCAAACAAATGCAGATTAAAATAAAAGTATTCCCATTTGGCCTTCAAGCTGATACAGTGAGTAGGAGTTAGAACACCCTTATGTCAAAAGAACCCTGTGTAGACCCTTGTTTACCATGCTGAAATAAGAGAGACCAAAGTGGTGGCGTCCCTCCATTCCAGGCCCTTCCAAAGGAGCTTTATGGAGCCAAGGAGGACAAGCCGGTTGTATCTTCCTCCTGCCTAGCCTTTGAGGCTGGTACTGAGGAAACTTGGGCTTGAAAAGGTGAATTCAGTTAGCCACAATCAGCTTGAGTAAGCCAATTAGATGAGATACATTATGTCCCAAGGAGATAGGGCATGGCCCAACCAGGAATGTGTTTAGACAGGACTTATTAAAAGACAAATGGCTAAAATGAAGGTTGTAGACAAGATGGTACCTTCCCAAATTATTACTCCACCTGTTGAGAGCTGAAATATTACCTTGTAACACAAGAAGAAGCTTTGCCTTCTAAGAAGAGAACAAAGTCTAAAGATTTCTTTCTCTGTCTTGGTTTTTTCATTTATTCAATAAGTAGGATTTAAAAAATATATATGTTTTTTAAAAAATATTTTTATTTATTTCTAGGAGAGAGAGAGAGCATGAGCAGGGGAGGGTCAGAGAGAGAGAGAGATACAGACTTTGAAATAGGCTCCAGGCTCCGAGCTGGCAGTCAGCACAGAGCCTGACGTGGGGCTCGAACCCACAAACCGCGAGATCACAACCTAAGCGAAAGTCGGATGCTTAACCGACTAAGCCACCCAGGCACCCCAAAAATATATATGTTTTTCATGTGATAGGAAACAACAGCTCAGGCCCCAACCCTTATGGGGCTTACCATCTTATAACAGAGTTTAGGTTATGAATTTAGTTGGGACACAGCTTTACCAGGACTTTAATTCTCTCTCTTGCCTGTATGAGTTGAAAAAACGCTGTGGATATTGCAGTAATAAGCAGTAGAGGTAGTAAGAAGTGCACCAAGGAAGCCAAACCATAATTCACATTCCAATGGGTAAATAAGGCTTGAAGTTCAGGGTGAAGGAACTAGTCAACAGGAGGAAAGAATGAAGGTGCCCACGGATTAAAGAGAAATCTTTCCATGGATTCTATAAAGCAGACAAACTTGTCTTGGATGGCATAGATTTGTCTTAGAGTTCCATTATGTTTCTTCCTTGTTTCTACTAGGTAAGACTTTGAAGAGTAATTGGAATACCAGATACTACAGAAGCTGATTTTATGAGCTTAAGCCAGCGGTCGATGCCCCTGGAGGGCTTGCTAAAACAGATTGCT
Organism: Proteles cristata cristata; assembly: GCA_017311185.1. NCBI lineage: Eukaryota > Metazoa > Chordata > Mammalia > Carnivora > Hyaenidae > Proteles > Proteles cristata. The sequence continues at coordinate 11,438 of JAESUZ010004686.1, forward strand.
AAGCCCTACACACACAGTTTCTGACTAGTAGGTCTGGGATGGGACATGAGACTCTGCAGACTTAATAAGGCCCTAGGTGTTGCCTATGCTACTGGTCTGAGGACCACACTGTGAGAACCAGCAGCTTAAGCCGACATTTAGAAGAGCTTGAAAGTGTTGTCCCACAAAGCAAAACAGACAACATCACTAGGTCTAAAAACTTTTAATACCTATTGTTTTTCTCACTACAAAATAATACTGTGTACACAAATTTTTAATAAAAAAGCAACAAGTTCAGGGGCATCTGTCTGGCTCATTCAGTGGAGTGTGCGACTCTTGATCTTGAGGTTGTGAGTTTGAGCCCTGTGGGTGTAGAGATCACTACAAAATATAAATAAACTTAAAAAAAAAAAAAACCCAAGAAGTTCACAAAACAATCTAAGTAAATTTAAAGCCACCCAAAGATAATCATTGATAATACTGCTGTGCATTCTTATAAAACCTTTCTTATATATATGTGTGTGTGTGTGTGTGTGTGTGTGTGTGTGTGTGTAGAGAGAGAGAGAGAGAGAGAGCTACATAATCTGCTTTCATATGTATGTAACATGTATAAAACATTAGAATCATCTTATACGTAGTGTTTTGTAACTTATCTTTTCACTTAATAGTATATTATAAACATCTTCTGCAATTCAGCAATTGCACTAGTAAGTATTTACCCAAAGGATACAAAAGTACTAATTCGAAGGGATACATGCACCCCAATGTTTCTAGCAGCATTATCAAAAACAGCCAAGTTATAGAAGAGCCCAAGTGTCCGTCGACTGATGAATGGATAAAGAATCTGTGGTACATATATGCAATAGAATATTACTCAGCCATAAAAAAAAAAAATTGAAATTTTGCCATTTACAATGATGTGGATGGAGCTAGAAAGTATGCTACGGGAAATAAGTCAGTCAGAGAAAGACAAAGACCATATGATTCCACTTAAAAGTGGAACTTAAGAAACAAAATAGATGAACATAGGGGAAGAAAGGAAAAAGGGAGGCAAATCTGAAAACAGACTCTTAACTGTAGAGAATGAACTGGGAGTTACTGGAGAGAAGGTGGGGGGGATGGGTTAAATGGGTGATGGGCATTAAGGAGGGCTCTTGTGATAAGCACTGAGTATTATGTAAGTGGCGAATCACTAAATTCTACACATGAAACTAATATTACCCTGTATGTTAACTAACTGGAATTTAAACAAAAACTTGAAAAAGAAAAAATAATCTTTCTACACCAATACAGTTCTAGAATATGATTTGCTGCATCCTCTGAATAGAGGTACTGTAGTCTATTTAAATGTTCCCACTGGCAGGACACTTAGGTTGCTATGCCAATTCTTTCCTGTTGAAACAGTATCAGCATAAATATTCTAGTAAGTATTTATATGCACATCCTTAATTATTTTCTAAAGACAATTTCCCAGAAGAAACATTGCCAAGTTGAAAGTTATATAGGTTTTTAAGGCTTTTAATGCATTCTGCCAGAATACCCTTCAATGAAATATTGTATCAATTTACACCCACCATCAAGGCTCTGTGGGTATCTTCTCACACCTTTTTTTGTTTTTTTAATGTTTATTATTTATTTTTGAGAGAGAGAAAGAGACAGAGTACAACCAGGGAAGGGCAGAGAGAAAGAGAGATACAGAATCTGAAGCAGGCTGCAGGCTCTGAGCTGTCAGCACAGAGTTTGACGGGGGGCTCGAACTGATGGACTGTAAGATCATGACCTGAGCTGAACTCAGATGCTTAACTGACTGAGCCACGCGTGTGCCCCTCTTCTCCACCTTCACATAACACTGAGCATGTTTCTCTTGGCCAATTTAATAATGAGAAAATTATACCCTGTTTACATTTTGAGTTGTTTTTAGTTACAGTGGTGTCCATAGTAGCAATGCATTCAGTAGCTTGCATTTGTAGCTGCATTAATCTGGGGCTAGAATCGTCTACTGTTGACTCTTCACAAGGCAATTCTTTTGCTTGAGTTTACATGTTTGATATTTCATAGACTGCAGCATGTCATTTTTCTTTGTCATGAACAAACAAAAAATGTCAGAATGGAATAATTTTTGTTGTATTGTGTAAACTTTGGGAAAATAAATTTGCTACAAAATTCTGTATGTTGAATTTGCCTGATAGGATACGCAATCTCTATTCTCAGTATATGAATTTATTATGATTATGGTACAAACAATCTAATTTTACTTATTGAATAATCCATGGGAAAAAAGAAGTATCTGCTGTGATTAAAACAGAAAACTGATGGAACAGTGTATCTGGTTTTCTATTTATTATTTATCGAGTAGCTACAGGATGTGAATATGACAAAATGAATTTTCTTGGTGATACACTAACCTGAACTTTTTTGTGGATACACAGGGACTGTTAGGAGAAAAATATGGGAACATCCGCATCCCCGGAGAAGTTGAAGCCTCAGAGTTTGAGATGATCTTGGATGCTGCCATAGAGGCGAAGCTGGAAACGAAGCTTCTGGAAGAGTGGTACTGTCGTGATGAAAACTCGGTGCCGGCGGCTTATTACCTCAGACCTAAGTCGGAAATGCTGCAAAGCAATAAAAATGCAGTGAGTTATCTTTCTCTTCATAGTATGTACGTGTCCATTACTCTCAACTGTTTATTATCTGGGGACGCTTCTCTCCACAGAAAAGGCACAGAAAGTAGACAGAAAATTATTCTGCCCTGGACCCTACATTTCTTTGGATCAACACAATCCAAAGCTAAGAAACTCTCTAATTTTTTAAGTTTATTTTATTTTGAGAGAGAGAGACAAAGAGAGAGAGAGAGAATCCCAAGCATGCTCCACACTGTCAGTGCAGAGCCTGACACAGAGATTGAACCCACGAACTATTAGATTATCATAACCTGACTGGAAACCAAGAGTCAGATGCTTAATGGACTGAGCTACCCAGGCACCCTGAAACTTTCCAATTTTTTACTTACCTTTCTTTTTTGGCCTCTCAGACTTTCCTCCTGGGGTTCTTTCCTTCTTCCTCAAGTATACCTTTGGAAGTTCCATTAATGGAGGTCTATTAGTGATAAACTCTGTTTATCTGAAAATATTTTTATTTTTCCCATTTTGCCGTAATGTCCCTGTTACTCTGAATGGTATGTGTTATACATCCTCTATTTGTAATTTATGTATTCTATCTTCTCTGGAAAATATCTAGCTCTGGATAAGTTATCATCTTATCAAATAATGTTTTCCTCTATTTCCTCTGTTCTTTCCTTTTTGCTCTATAATTGGATTTACACTGGACCATCTCAGCCTATCCTCCGTGTCTCTTGATTCTCTTTCATATTATCAATTCCCTTAGCTTTCCATGCTGCTTTCCAGTAGATTATTTTAGGTCTTTTCTCATTCAGTAAGTTTTTTTCTTCAGTCGTGTCCTCTCTGTTCATGCATAAATTTTTAAAGTTCAACAATTATATTTTTGATTTGTGAAAGTTTTTTTTGGGGGGGGGTCTTTTTAAAGTCTGCCTAGCTATTATAGTCTCTGGTTAATTCAGTATTTGTCCTTCAACATTCATACATAACTTATATTCTTATATATCGTGTAGAATCTTCAAGTGAGGTTGATTCATGACATTAATTCATGATGCAAACAGTATCATTGTCTCCTCTCCAACTTGGCTCCTAAATGTATCTACTATGTGTTCCCTGAAACAGAATAAGGGAGGAAGAGAAAATGGGTGGGTCTTCTCCCTATTAAGGATTAAAGACAGATTGAAAAGAAGGAATAGTGGTGCCTAGCTGTCTCAGTCAGTAGAGCATGCAGCTAGCTCTTAATCTCAGGGTCAGGAGTTCAAGCCCCACATTAGATATGGGGTCCACTTAATTAAAAAACATTGTTTTTAAATTTGAAGAAGGCATAGGTATCCATCCCTCTTCCAAAGAGAACATCCTTGATATATGCCAGTGCTCAGGCATCTCTGAGAGAATGACAGCCCTGGCTTAGTGACAGATCTTCATCTAAGAACCATATGTATTTGTCATTCTGATATTTAACATAAAGCACTTTCTCCATGAAATATGAAATCATGTCAGAATCCTTAATTTTTCTTCTTCCTCCTCCATGCATTATTCAAAGTAATTATCTGCAAGATTCTTGCCTCTATGCATAGGAGTATTAGGGCATATCCAAGCCATTCCTCAGTTAAATATATATGCCAGGAGGAAATGGAGTTGCTGGTAAATGGAGATATCAAAACACATAATACCTCAAGAAACTAGGTTTACATAGTGGTTTGGAAGCACTTGCTCAAAAGTTACTATTTAATTGCCTTTGGGAGCTTCTTTGTCATTTGATTCCAAGATCCTCTAGGGAAATTTAAGTTATTCTCTAACTCCCACCTGGTATTTCTGCATAAATTATTGTTAATTAATGAATGTATGAATACGATCATTACCAAGACTCTATAAATGTTACTTGTTTGGTAGCCAGTCCTCCCATTTGATTTCTTAGAGAATCATAAAAACAAATGAAGAAGAAACAACTAAGGACAAAAGGAAACATATGAGCACTTCTCTCTTATTTTTTTATTTTTTATTTTTTAGGTGTGAATATTTTTTTAATTTGGAATTATATCTTTTTTTTTTTTTTTTACAAATAGTTTATTGTCAAGTTGGTTTCCATATAACACCCAGTGCTCATCCCCACAAGTGCCGTCCTCCATGCCCACCTCCCCCCTCCCCCCTCACACCCATCAGTCCTCAGTTTGTTCTCGGCATTCAAGAGTCTCTCATGGTTTGCCTCTCTCCCTTTCCCCCACCATTTCCCCCCTTCTTCTCCCCCATGGTCCTCTATTAAGTTCCTCCTAATCCTCCTATACATGTACACATATGATATTTGTCCTTCTCTGCCTGACTTATTTTGCTCAGCATTAACACCCTCAAGGTCCATCCATGTTGCTACACATGGCCAGATTTCATTCTTTCTCATTGCCATGTAGTATTCCATCATATAGTTAAACCACATCTTCTTGATCCATTTGTCCGTTGATGGACACTTAGGCTCTTTCCATGTTTTAGCTATTGTGGAGACTGCTGCTATGAACATTGGGGTACATGTGCTCCTGTGCCTCAGCATTTCTGTATCCCTTGGGTAAATTCCTAGCAGTGCTATTGCTGGGTCATAGGGGAGTTCTATTGTTTATTTTTGGAGGAACCTCCACACTGTTTTCCAGAGGGGCTGCACCAGTTTACATTCCCACCAACAGTGTAGGGGGGTGCCCGTTTCTCCACATCCTCGCCAGCATTTAGAGTCTTCTGATTTGCTCGTTTAATACTCTGACTGGCGTGGAGCACCTCTTTTTTAACTTTCTGCCCTCTTTAGAGGATACTGAAGAGATCATTTTTTAAATAAAATTTGTATCAAAACCTAAGAGAGAGACTTGCTACCTAACCTGCTGGCAGCGCACCATGCCCATGAGCTCTCCTGAGGACTAGCCCACTAGCCTCGGCCTTGAGCTCAGGGAAATTTTTGTTAAAGCTATGTGCACACCCTGCTGCTCTTTGGCCCACAGCGGCCAACAGGCCACACCCAGCCATGTGCCCTCAGCCACCATCTAGCACCAGACCCAGCCATGCCTAACCATCATCCCACACCCCACCCAGCCTCCCAACCCTGGCCACTCTGTGGCACAGCCCTGGCTGCCTGAGCAATTCAAGGATCTGACATAAGCCCAGGGGCCCAGCACAAACTGTGCTAACACTGATGCCCCGTCCCAAGATCCCTAGCAGGCACACCCCCTCAGAGCTGGCCTGTCTGGTTCCCACTATTACCACAGAGAGCAAGCACAGCCCACAACAGGCAGCGAGTCAGTACAGATGACTGGACTGAAAGAAAAAGTGACTCAGACACAACAGCAGGGCACCAGCAGCACACATAGGACACTCCTCTGAAGTGCCAGGTTCTGGCGACCAGGGGATGCTGTGCTGCAGGGCACTCCAGGACCTCTTCTTGTAGTCACTACTTTCAAGAGTAGAAGACACAGCTGCCTTCCTTAACACAAAGAAGCAGACACAAAGACACAAAGAGGCAGATAAAGAAGGAGAAGACAGAGAAATGTATCGCAAGTGAAAGAACAGGACAAGGCCACAGCCAGAAATCTACGTGAAACAGACATAAGTAATGTGACTAATAGAGAATTTAAAGCAGTGATCATAAGGATACTCACTGGTCTTGAGAGAAGAGTGGAGGCCACGAGTGAAACCTGTAACACAGAGATAAGGAATAACACAGCAGAGATAAAGGGCTCAATAAACAAAATGAGAAGCACACCTGATGGAATGAACAGCAGGCTGGAAGAAACAGAGGACTTCATAACCACTAACCCAGTTCTGTAAGAAACAGTAAAGGGGACTCACTGAGTGGGAAGGAAAGACTAATAGTGACAGTATTAAGGTAGGAAACACAAGAGCGGTAAAAGTGAATATTTCTGTAAAAAATCAGTCAAGGAACTCCCCAAAAAGGATATAAAATAAGTAACATATACCTAAAACATGGGGAAGAGAGGAGAAAAGAATGGGTTCAAACTTAAAGGGCCATCAGCTTAATATAGACTGCTATATGCAGAAGAGGTTATATACAAACCTAATGGTAACCACAAATCAAAAATCACTAATAAATATGCAAGGAAGAAAGAGAAAGGGATCCATATATATTACTAAAGAAAATCAACAAGACATAATAGAAAGACAAGAAAGGATCAGAGAAAATCTTCAGAAACAACCTCAAAACAAGTAATAAAATAGCAGTGAAAACCTACTACCAATAATTACTTTGAATGTAAATCGAATAAATGATCCAATCAAAAGACATAGGGTGATAGAATGGATAAAAAGATAAGACACATCTGTATGCTGCCTACAAGCAATTCATTTTAGACCTAAATCACCTGCATATTGAAAGTGAGGGAATGGAGAAATGCTTATCATGCAACAAATGTCAAAAGAAAGCTAGAGTAATAACATTTATATTGGACAAAATAGACTTCAAAACAAAGACTGTAACAAGAGACAAAGGTCACTATGTAATAATGAAGAGGACAATCCAATAAGAAGATATAACAACTGTAAATACTTATGCACCCCACATAAAAGCACCCAAATACACAAAACAGTTAATAACAAACATAAAGGAACTAATAAATAATAATACAATAATAGTAGGGGGCTTTAATAACCCATTTACATCAATGTACGGATCATCTAAGCAGAAAATCAACAAGGAAACAATAGCTTTGAATGAGACACTGAAACAGATAGATTTAACAGATATATTCAGAACATCCCATTCTAAAATGGCAGAATACATGTTTTCAAGTGCACATGGAACATTCTCCACCATAGATCATACATTAGCCCACAAAACAAACTCAAAAAATACAAGGTGAAAGTCATACCATGCAACTTTTCTGACCACAATGCTATAAAACTAGAAGTCAACCACAAGAAAAAATCTGGAAAGACCACAAATACATGGAGGATAAATAACATGGTACTAAATAATGAATGGTTCAGTCAAGAAATCAAAGAGGAAATTAAAAAAATACATGGAGACAAATGAAAATGAAAACATAATGATCCAAAACCTTTGTGATGCAATACAGTCCTAAGAGGGAAATTTATAGCAATACAGGCATACCTAAGAAGCAAGAAAAATCTCAAATAAACAACCTAACCTTATACCTAGAGGAGCTAGGAAAAGAACAACAAATAAAACTTAAAACCAGCAGAAGGAAGGAAATAATAAAGATTAGAGCAGAAATAAATGATATAAAAACCAAAATAAATACACACACACACACCCACACACACACACGGCAAACACACACATTAGGACATATCAGTGAGACCAGGAGCTGGTTCTTTGAAAAAAAATCAATAAAATTGATAAACCTGTAGCCAAACTTATCAAGGAAATAAGAGAAAGGACTCAAATAAGTAAAATCACAAATGAGAGAGAAATAACAATTAACACTACAGAAATACAATAAGAGAATATTATGAAAAACTACATGCCAACAAATTAGACAACCTAAAAGAAACGGATACATTCCTAGAAACATATAAACTATGAAAACTGAAACAAGAACTAGAAAATTTGAAAAGACTGATAATCAGAAAAGAAATTAAGTCAATAATCAAAAATCTCCCAAAGAACAAAAATCCAATCCAGAAGGCTTCACAGGGAATTTCTACCAAATGTATAGAGAAGAGTTAATATCTATTCTTCTCAAACTATTCCAAAAAATAGAAATGGAAGGAAAACTTCCAAACTTATTCTATGAGGCCAGCATTATCCTGATACCAAAACTAGCTAAAGTCACCGTTAAACAAGAAAACAACAAGCCAATATCTCTGATGAATAAAATGTAAAAATCCTCAACAAGATATTAGCAAACTGAATTCAACAATACATTAAAAAAATAATTCACCACATTCCAGGGGGGTTTATTCCTGTGTTGCAAGGGTGGTTCAATATTCACAAATCAATCAGTGTGATACATCACATTAACAAGAGAAAGGATAAGAATGATGTGATCATTTCAATAACATAGAAAAAGCATTTGACAAAGTACAACATCCATTCATGATAACAAAGTAAGTTTAGAGGGAAAATACCTCAACATAATAAAGGCCATATATGAAAAACCCACATCCTTGGTGTGGTACAAACTGAGATCCTTTCCCCTAAGATCAGGAACAAGACAAGATATCCACTACTACTACTCTTATTCTACATAGTACTTGGAGTCCTAGCCATAGCAATCAGACAACAAAAAGAAACAAAAGGCATCCAAGTCAGTAAGGAAGAAGTAAAACCTTCACTATTTGCAGATGACATGATACTATATACAGAAAACTTGAAAGGCTCCACCAAAACCTTGCTAGAACTGATACACAAATTCAGTAAAGCTACAGAATACAAAATCAATGTAAAAAAAATCTGTTGTGTTTCTATATACCATTAGTGAGACAACAGAAAGAGATATTAAGAAAACAATCCTATTTAAAGCTGCACCAAAAATAATAAGATACCTAATAATAAATCTAACCAAAGAGATGAAAGACCTGTACTCTGAAAACTATAAATCACTGATGAAAGAAATTGAAGATAACACAAAGAAATAGAAAGACATTCCATACTCATGGGTTGGAAGAACAAATATTGTTAAAATGTCTATGCTACCCTAAGTAATCTGCACATTTAATGCAATCCCTATCAAAATAGCAACAGCATTTTTCACAAAACTAGAACACAACAATTCTAAAATTTGTATGGAATCACAAAAGACCCCAAATTGCCAAAGCAAGCTTGAAAAAGAAAAGCAAAGCTGGAGGCGTCACAATTCTGGACTTCAAGTTATATTACAAAGCTGTAGTGATCAAAACAATATGGTACTGGCACAAAAACAGACCCATAGATCCATTAAACAGAATATAAACCCCAGATATAAACCTACAACTATATGGTTAATTAGTCTTCAACAAAGCAGGAAAGAATATCCAGTGGGAAAAGGACAGTCTCTTCAACAAATTATGTTTGGAAAAATGGACAGCAACATGCCAAATAATGAAACTGGGCCACATTTTTGTACCATACACAAAAATAAATTCGAAATGGATTAAAGACCTAACTGTGAGACCTGAAACCATAAAAATCCTGTAATAGAGCACAGACAGTAATGTCCCTGACATTGGCTGTAGGAACTTTTCTAGATAGGTCCCCTGGGGCAAGGTAAACAAGAGGAAAAATAAACTATTGGGACTCTATCAAAATAAAAAGCTTTTACACAGGGAAGGAAACAAGGAACAAAACTAAAATGTGACCTACTGAGTGGGAGGAAGATATTTGCAAATAATTTATCCAATAAAGGGCTGGTATCCAAAGTATATAAAGAACTTATAAACTCAACCCCAAAGAAACAAGTAATCCAGTTAAGAAATGGGCAGAAGACCTGAACAGACACTTTTTCAGACACTTGAAAAGATGCTTAACATCACAGATTATCAGGGAAATGCAAATAAAAACCACAATGAGATATCATCTCACACCTGTTAGTGTTAATGGTTAAAATCACCAACAAAAGAAACAGCAGGTGTTGTTTACAAGAGAAAAGGGAACCTTTTTTACACTGTTGGCGGGAATGCAAACTGGTGCAGCCACTGTGGAAGACAGTATGGAGGTTCCTCAAAAAGTTAAAAATAGACTACTCTACTATCGAGCAATCTCATTACTTAGGTGTTTACCCAAAGAATACAAAAACATGAATTCAGAGGGGTACATGCACCCCTATGTTTACTGAAGCATTATTTTACAATAGCCAAACTATGGAAGTAGCCCAAGAGTCCATTGATTGACGAATGGATAAAGAAGCTGTGGGGTGTGTGTGTGTGTGTGTGTGTACAATAGAGTATTACTCAGCCATAAAAAAGAATGAAATCTTGCCTCTAGTAACAACATGGCTGGAGCTAAAGAGTGTAATGCTAAGTGAAGTCAGAGAAAGACAAAATAACATAACGATTTTACTCCTATGTGGAATTTAGAAAGCAAAGGGAGCTTTGGGCAATGAGCAAAGGGAAAAAGGGAGGGAGGTGAAAATATGAGGAGGGAGGGGGAGAAAGAGAGAGACAGAGAGAGAGAAACCAAGAAACAGACTCTTAACTATAGAGAACAAACTGATGGTTACCAGAAGGGAGGTGGGTGGGGGAAATGGGGTAAATAGATGATGGGGATTAAGGAGGGCACTTGTGACAAGCACCGGGTAATGTATGCAAGTATTAAATCACTCTATTGTACATGTGAAACTCATATAACACTGTGTTAACTAACTGTAATTAAAATAAAAATGTAAAAGAAAAAAAAGGAAATACATGCTATAATAGGCCCAACAAACAAATTCTGTGTAATTTGTGCAAATTCACACATAACATAGAGATAATTTCCAACTTTCAGGGTTTGGATGGATTAAACGAGATATGGCCCATTAAGCACCTATCATAATATTGGCTCATAGTAGGCCTTCAAATTATAGTGCTTTTCTTGTGCTTAAATATGGATTTTTCTTTTGATGATTATAAGGCTAATATCTCACTTTTACACTTCCGTAGATGCAGCCTTCTGCCAAAGCCAACAACGAGAAGACCTGGCAAGAGATATCAGATGAGATCAAGAAGATATTTAAGGCTGCTGTAAAACTGTTACATGAAAAAGGGAAAATGAAATATGGCCAAGCTAAGAGATACCTGTTCTCAGGTAATTTTCACACATCTTCAGTAAACTAAGGAAGAGATAAGTAAGAGATGTGTTCACTGCTTCCCTTTTATGGGTCTGCAAACCTAATTTCATTTACTGCCTGCTGAAATTTAATTTTTTTAAATGTTTCCTTCTCCTGGAGAGGCAAGTATTCTTTTCTTTTAACCCACAGATAAGCCTTTACTTAATTTGATGACTTCTCCAGAAAATGCGATTTTACAAGAAGTCAGAGGAGGCCGCATATAATAGAGCAGACTCTGCCAGTGTTTTCAGTTTATTCATTCATTCTGTTCATTGATTCATTCACTCACTCAGCAAACATTTACTGAGTGCCTGCCATGTGCCAGGCACTGAGGATACAACAGTGAGTAAGAAGGCTAATCTGTCTCTCCTGGAACTTATTGTTTCATGGGGGAGAATAAATGATAGACAAGTTATCAAATAAATGAACAGGATCATTTTGGAAAGGATACACGGTATGAATAAACAAGACAGGAACAGGGGGCTGATGAACGATGTGGGTGGGGGTCCAGATGTCAATAGAGTGGGTAGTAAGGAAAGGAGTTGGAGCTGAATGACGGGATTCAGAGCCAGCTGTGCTCTAAGAGAATTCCAGGCAGGGGGATTACCAGATTCAGATTCTCCCTGAGAGAGGAATGTGTTTAGTAAATTCCAGGAGCAGGAAGAAGGTAAAGGTAGCCAGGCCCGGGGAGGCACACATGAAGCATAATGAGAACCTTATGTTTTATTCTAGGGAAGCCAGGAAGCTTTTAGAGGTTGAGATAAAGAAGGCAGTGGCAGGGTCTCATTTGACCTTAAAATACAGATCTACTGAGCAGAGACTCATCTGTCAGTCTTTCTCAGCCATGGGGAGGAGGCTTTATTTTTAAAGGATGTGTGGGAAACCACAGATCTGAAGGAATATGTCAATCGTAGTTTCCAGGGGACACACACAACTGGGTAAAAGTGATCAGGTGGATATAACATATATTTTTAAAACTGACAGTGAGGAGTTATTGAGGTAAAAGCCATGGCAGTTGCATTTTCAGATTGGTTTTGTGAATGACGTGATAAAGCATCTATGAAAACTGAAAGGCACTTGATCCCATTCTCTCTGTGTACATGTATTTCAAGCTTAGGGAAATTATAAATATGTTTGACAAATTTATTCTCTAGAAGCTATGAAAAATTAGGTCTTATTTTAGGTCCCCCTGAAACTATTTAAATTGGCCAGAATCAGTACTGTCTTTAGAACATACAGATTGGCAGATATCCTTGTGCCCCTGGGATCTTTTTGATCCAATTTTGAAGGTACAAGTTCTTCATGTTTATCAAGAACAAAACCTGGTCCTGAAAATGTGCTGTAGGGGCGCTTGGGTGGCTCAGTCCGTTAAGCGTCCGACTTCAGCTCAGGTCATGATCGTACGGTTTGTGGGTTCAAGCCCCGTATCGGGCTGTGTGCTGACAGCTAGCTCAGAGCCTGGAGCCTGCTTCAGATTTTGTGTCTCCCTCTCTCTCTGACCCTACCCTGCTCATGCTGTCTCTCTCTCTCTCTCAAAAATAAATAAAATATTAAAAACAAAAGTGCTGTAATAGAAAATGCCAACAACAAAAGCTTTCCTATTTGTGATGTAAGAGATGCCAGTTTGGGGAAGGCTTCCTCTTATTTAGAATCATACAATTCAAGTATTTCATCAGCAAAAACAGTCTCCTAATTTTCTCTAAAGAATTCTTTCCATGTGTCCAACCATATGAAGATTAATAACCTCATCTTCATATTATGTAGTACAAACTACTCCTTGTGGACTGCTTTCTGCTTGGGGTACATCTCTTAACAGTATGCATGCTTATAACAGTTTTATTTATTTTACATTTCAAACTCATTTTAAGACCATGTCTACACAAAAATGGCTGGGGAAGTGCCAGTTCTTTGAAAGGAATCTAGTAGATTACTTTAATGTTTTCAGAAATGTTGGAATATGAATACTTTGTAGAGTCTGGGAAGGTGAACTCTTTATATCTGAATGTAATTTTTCACACACCCACCTTCTCCTTCATAAAACAACAGGGGAGGAAGAGAAATAAACTAAAACCCAACACAGTGTCCAACTATGAACATTAAAAATCTGGGTGGTCTCAGGGGCAGATCTGGAGATTTATGTCTCGTGAATGACAGTTGCCAGGGCTGGAACTCTCCTAATGTTACCTTCATCGAGTGATGTTAAACTTTAGGATATTTAGAAAAATGCAAAGATAGAAAACAGATGCGGTGTTCTGGTAAGAATTTTCTGGGGACATTTATAATATTGATAATATAATATATTGAATCAATTTATTGATTCAAATAAATATCAGAAATTATTAATAAAAATCCCCCCAAATCATGAGGATGCACTTGGTTTCTAGGAATATATCTATAGAGTTGTCTTTGTCTCATGTGACTCATTTATTCAGGCATATATAGTTAGTCTATACCATCAACCAGGCATTCTTATGCACAGCCTCCTTTTTCCCCTTGAGCCAAGCTCAGATGGGTCCTACCAGCTGCGTTTTTCTCTCTCTCTGCTTACAATCCCTTTATAATCAACCTCCTGATTGATGCATTCTTTCCATAGAAATGATAACAATGTCAGGTTACAGTCCTTTGTTTTTGGGGCCTCAGAGGTCACAGTGCATTTCTCTGGTTATCCTCTGTTAACCATGCTACAGGTTAACAACCCCTTCCTCCTCATACACAGAAGGTAGCACCTGGTTAACCCAGGGTGCCCCTAGTGTATTACACAGATGGCTGGGAAAGAGAGGAAAGAGCCAAAGGGTGCTTTCTGCAGACTTCTTGCAGCTTCCCTCATCTACATGACAACACGTTCTTACAGTCATAAAAAAGAGTAGCTATAGATTGTATAAGCTTCTTTAACTGGCCTCATTAACCAACTTGCTTGATCAAAACCCTACTGTAAAATGTACTGATGACCACAGCACAGCTCACTCCACACTGGTGACTATAAACATATCTTTTTTACTTGAGTCATCGCTTTTGGTTGATTGCTATCACTACTGCAAATATTATCATGAGAGTTCCACGAAAAGGCACCATTTAAAAATATAGTTCCAAGGGGCACCTGGGTGGCTCAGCTGAGTGGGTTAAGCGTCTGACTTTGGCTCAGGTCATGATCTCACTATCCGTGGGTTTGAGCCCCGCATCAGGCTCCATGCTGACAGCTCAGAGCCTGGAGCCTGCTTCGGATTCTGTGTCTCCCTCTCTCTCTCTGGCCCTCCCCTGCTCATATTTCTCTCTCTCTCTCTCTCTGTCTCTCTCTCTCTCAGAAATAAATAAAACATTTTAAAAAATTAAAACAAAATAAAACAACAGGGGTGCCTGGATAGCTCAGTGAGTTAAGCATTCGACTCTTGATTTCAGCTTTGGTCATGATCTCACAGCTGTGTAACTGAGCCCAATGCAGGGCTCAAACTCCTGAACTGTTAGATCATGACCTGAGGCAAAGTCAGATGCTTAACCGACTGAGCCACCCAGGCGCCCCAGAATATTTTCAGTTTCTGGCCACCCCCGCCCTGCATATTCAGGGACCACCCCAAACCCCAGTTCTTCCATCAGATCACAGCCTAATGGTCACCTCTTTAAGGAAGCCTTCCCTGACTTCTCTAAGTAGGGTAGCCCTCCTAATTGTTCACTCTTGTTGCACCATATTATTCTCCTTCACAAGACTAAAACAATCATAACACTTTTATTTGTGGGACTCAACGATTCATGTCCACCAACCTCTGCTAGACTGTAAACGCCATAATGGCTTTTTCTCTCAGCATTGTCCGTTTTCTCTCACCACTGTATCCTGAGCAACTCAGCGTGCCTGGCTCATAGTAAATGCTCAGTTAAGAGCAACTGGATGAAGAAAAGCAGGGGAGGGTGGAGAAAGAGTGAGTTTTAAAAGACTGCTTGCCTTAGGGTGCCTGGGTGGCTTAGTCGGTTAAGCGTCCGACTTTCACTTAGGTCATGATCTTGCGGTTCGTGGATTCGAGCCCCGCGTCAGGCTCTGTGCTGACTGCCAGCTCAGAGCCTGGAGCCTATTTCAGAGTCTGTGTCTCCCTCTCTCTCTGACCCTCCCCTGCTCACACTGTCTCTCTCTCTCTCTCCTAGAAATAAATAAAAATATTTTAAAAAAAAATTGCTTGCCTTAAAGTTCATTGCCATTGGTTCAATTATTTCATGTCTTTTTATGTTTCCTCCCTAAAATCATGCACAAGTGATGTTTTTGTCATGCACGGTTTTAAAAGTTGCTATGGGGCCTCAATGATTTATAGTGTGTATTTACTTGTGTGTAAGCATATTGTAAGCCACAACCTGGTTTATCTTCAAATAAAGAAATTTACACACTAAGTCCTTTTTCTGTATCTGCTCCAATGGATGTAATGGAATTTAACAGTGATATGGAAAATTCAGATTGATCAATAATCACAACATGATTATATGTTGAACATGTTCTTATATTACTATTTACACATACCCATCTGGGGTACAATGCACCCCAAACACAATGGTGAAGCCGCATTATAAAGGAGAGACTGACATGGAAAAAGTAAACTAGATGCGTCACTTAGCCTCTTCCTCATTCTTGCCTGGCTCCAGTTGGTCCCTGCTCTTTGTTATTAGAACCCCTTTAGTCAGAGAGAAGCTGAACAGCGACTTAAAAGAATCAACTATAAACTTGGTACACTTCCTTTTTCATGTTTACATTCAACCTCTCTGGGAAGGAAATTAAATAATTTTAAGTAAAACCCTCATTGTCCTGGTTTCCCAGCTGTTTTTTTTTTAATACTTTTTTTTTAAAGAGAGAGAGAGAGGGCACATAAACACATGTGTGCACGTAGGTGAGGGGCAGAGAGAGAGAGAGAGAGTGCAGAGCCCAATGTAAGGCTTGAACTCACCAACTATGAGACCATGACCTGAGCTGAAGTCAGATGTTTAACCGACTGACCCACCCAGGCACCCCAGCTATATATGAAAAGACAGATAGGAAATTAAGGAGCTAAGACACTAATCTACAGATGACTCTGCTACACACTGCAAGCAAAATAGTCTCCCACCAGCACCTAGAGAGGTAAGTACACCACTCCTTTGCTCTAGACAATCAAGCCATGCCATATTTTCTTTCAGCGATAGAGGACGAGTTTGACTTTGCTCTAGGAAAGCAAACTCCAGCATTCCTAAAGAAGTGTGTCTGCTACATTCGGAAAATTGCTAACATTGAACGTTTTGTAAAAATCCCAGAGATGGGAAAATACATGGATATAACTGGCCCAGAACCAAGGATTATGCGGGATGCAGAAGCCCAAGAGAAGCTGATAAAACTCAGGGATGAATTTATTCCTACTATTGTTGCTTCATCTAATCTGAGAGTGTACACATCGGTTACTCATTGTGACATGAAACTGGGATACTCCCAAGAAATCGAAAATCATTACATAGAAGGACTTGGTAAGCAATTTTATGAGGACATGATCGATATAATTCAGGCAACAGTTCAACAGAATTTTGACACCGAAACTGACACGCTCTATGATGAAATCCTTCAGCATTCGTCATTATGTAAGACGTACGCTTCCTTCTACGAGTACAAATGTGAATCTCTCAACATAGTGCATAAATATGTTCTTCCAAGCAAAACTGGGCCCATCAACCCTCTCGTCGTATACGGCGGACCGTGTACCGGGAAGACCCTCCTGCTGGCTGAAGTGGCAAAGAAGGTAAGAGCCTATTCCTTCACCTGCTTGTTTATAAAAATCTTTTGCTTTGCAGAAAAGATAAATTGATCAAAGTCATTTCCACTTTCTGTGCACTGTTATTTGTCTTTGTGGAATGGATGCTTCCATGTCTCTCTTATATCAGTGTAATGGTTAGAGTGAGAGAATAACGGACATGGGGTGCAGTTAGAGAACAGCTTTATTTTCTTTCTCTCTTTGGTTAAACTCATGTTGTGGAGCTCGTTCCCATTTGGACAGAAACCAGGGCAGATCTCACAGCTCCTCTCAGCCCTCTCACCACAGACAAGCCCTCCAATCGCTCTGGACACTGAGTCATGCTCAGTTCAGCAATTAAATATGCCCAATCTAAGATGATACTTAAAATCTGAGTTTAGATTTCTCTCCCGCAGCTGGGGCACACTGTAAGCCTGGAACCTGCAGTGGGAAGTGGGGACGTGACCGTCCTCCCCTGCTTTCGCCACATAGTTGTTCTTCCTCTCCATCCCTAGCCCTAAGCATGTGACCCCTATAGGGCTGTGACTCCTATAGGGCTGTGGTTTCAGGGATACAGGAAAGGTAAGGTGGCGAGAAAGCTCTTATGTGACTAGTACTGCTTCCACTCTCTCTGGTCCTGGCAGGTGTTTATAAAGCTGCCTCCTATGTCTTCTGAGGCCTTTTCCTAGTTTCCTGGATGTCCTTTCCCTCCCACATCCCCTGATTCACTGAGCATCTTACCTACATTTCCGTAAACACAGGATGATGCATTTTTCTTTCCAGGTGGTCACTTTCATGGCTCCTGGACACACAACCACACTCTTCTAGTACATTTGTCCCAAGGTCACAGCCCAGCAAGCTCCCTTAGACAGGACCGGGGCAAACAGAACCAGCAAAACCGTCTGTCAGCTCCGTCTTGCCAGTGACCCACGGGAAACACTCGGGTACTTTTCGCCCTGTGAAACCCCAGTGCCAATACAGCAGCTCTCCATCCCTCCTCCATTCAAGCAGCGAGCCAGCCTCGTCAGGCAACCTCCATGTTTCCTGGGTGTCTGGTGACATCTGTCTCCCCAGTTCTGGGGGACACCCTCCAAGTGGGTCATCACAGCTCCTTTCCCTGGTCGAGCAGGAAGGACATCTCTCAGCCCTCCCCTTTGGGACTGGGTGGTCGTAGATATGACCCCCAGCACCCTAATGCTTTTCTTGGCCTCTTGAAATGCCTCTTTAGGCTGAAGGTGAGTAGTCCACTAGAGGTAGCAAAACTGGTTTTCACAAGTCCCTTAGAAATCTCGCATGATGGTCTGGAACCTCACTCTGGAATGTGGTGTCCATTGTCTTGGCATGTCAGTCTAAACTGGATGAAACTAGTTCCGTTTTAAGCTTCTGTTGCACTTGCTACCTGAGTCGGATGGTCTACGTTATCCTGGCACTGCCTCTGTGACACTATACTGTTCCTCCTGTGGTTACTCTCCCAAGAACACAGCTTCCTTTAACTTCACAAACACTCCTGTCATCTATTACATGCTACACAATCTCAGGTACGTCATCTTGCAGACAAGAGCAGGGACAGTTGTGTTGCAACTTATATCAAGATTAGGTTCCTGAATCAGCGCACCGGCAAAACTCGGGGTGTATAAGCTTACTCTTGAAAAGTCCTTAGGAGGAGCACCTGGGTGGCTCAGTGATTTAAGTGCCTCACTCTTGATTTGGGCTTGGGACATGATCTCAGATGAGATGGAGCCCTGAGGCAGGGTCCCACTGACAGCATGGAGCCTTCTAAGGGTTCTCTTCCTCCCTCTCCCAGCTCACGTGCATGTACACACCCTGCCTCTCAAGCCCTCTCTCAAAATAAATAAACATTTAAAAAAAAAAGCCCTTAGGAAAGTTAATTTACCATTTCTTAATATGCCAAGCCCAGCTGCTGGTTTTTCTTCTAGCATTAAGTGACATAGTTGTCTTCTCATTGAACACCAGAAGCAGTGGTGGGCTTACACTGAAGAGCCATGTTGCATCAAAGTAAGTCTTGTGTGTGTGTATGTTTGAATACTAATTTGTATGTGAACCTTCAAACTTGAGAGTTGTTCCAAGTAAGCAAGACAGCAACCCTACGAGGAGCACACAGGAGATGAAATCAAAGGAGATAGCGTCCATGTACACCAATTCACATTCACTTGAGGGCTTTTTTTCCTCTGAAGAGGGAGGGGTGAGGTGGGTGAAAGGGCAAATGTTATTGGACTTGACCGTATTAAACGTTCATGAGATGCAACTGTGCATGCTGTAGCCCAGGAGGTAAAGAGCTGTGGGTGATGTGCTGATGTGCCTGTAGAGATAAATAGTGGCCTCCCTCCTCCCCAGGGGGGGCAGAGTGTGGTGACAGTTGAGTTGGTCACCTTGATATGTGTTTTGTTTTGTTTTTAATGTTTATTTATTTTTGAGAGAGACACAGAGCACGAGTGGGGGAGGGGCAGAGAGAGAGGGAGACACAGAATTTGAAAGCAGGCTTCAGACTCTGAGCTGTCTGCACAGAGCCCGATGTGGGGCTTGAACCCATGAACCACAAGACCATGACCTGAGCCAAAGTCAGATGCTTAACTGACTGCCACCCAGGCATCCCGAGAAATGCTCTTCTAAGCCCTCACTCTTCTGGATATTTTGTCCAACCACCAGTGTGTTTACTCACAGTCCAGGACCCTCGTCCCACAAAAAGCCTCACCTGTTTCTAGGTCCACTGCCTCTGCTCCACTCGCCTCTCTACTGGGGAATATCTGTCCTGCCAGTGACAACCTGTGCTCTCTTTGTGACGTCATGTCCCTTTTCAGGATGCAGACAGACATCTTGTGTTTATCTCGAGATTATCTCCTACGTGCCAGACATTTCCACAGACATACTTTCAGCAAAGCATTACCGGGATAAGAGAGGACAGTGCACATAATTATCATAAGCAATTCATGCAGGGACAAAATATTGTGTTCTGTCTCTGATTTGCCACTGAAGGCCAGTTGTAGTAGGATGGCGGGATTATCTTCCTCCATATCATCTTCAAAGGTTGGGGCTAAACAATAAACTGCTTCTTTTCCTGAATAGCTCATTCTGAAACTGACATCCATACTTTTTCCTAAACTTAGTCACACCTTAACCTGAGCTGTATCCTTTTCTCCCCACTAAGTTTATTTATTTATTTTGAGACAGAGAAAAAGGGCGCAAGTGGGTGAGGGGCAGAGAGAGAGGGAGAGAGAGAATCCCAAGCAGGCTCCCCACTGTCACTGCAGTGCCCACAGAGCTGGGTGTAGGGCTCTAACTCATAAACTATGAGGTCACGATCTGAGCTGAAGCCGGGTGCTTAACTGACTGAGCCACCCAGGAGCCCTGAACTATATATCTTGAGGTGCCAAGCTTCATAAACTCACTTCCTCATTTATACAATGTGTCCTTTCCTAAACAGTATCCTTGGTGAATTCCAAGGAATGCTAAAAGATATTATTTCCCTAAAAATAGACTTTGGAATGTGTTTTACACTTTGATCGTATCCCTTCTTGTCCTTGCCTTTCCAGACAGAGAAATACTAAACTTAGCAGCCCCCTTATATATGTTATCTCAACTCTACAATTTGAAGATAAAAAAATAACAACTCCAGCTTTGTCTCTTGGAGAGATAATCTTAAGACTGATGATCTTAAGACTTAAAACTGACTGTTTTTATATGGCAAGCTGTTTTAAAAATACAAAATTTAACAAAATTTTAGCCAGCAGTATATAGATTTTTATGACAATGATAAAGAATCCTAAAGATGACCCTGTATCTCTGAATCATATAAGATTATATTCAGTATTTTAGTATTATTTTTATTGCATTCTAATTAACTAGGAGTTTGATCAGCTATATGTGATCTCAATCAATGAAAATATCTGACACAACATAATGTGTAAATCACGACTTAAACTATTCATTGAACAAATGCTAAGCACCTACTGTGTGCCAACAACCATTCCAGGAAATAGGATTCCGTGATGAGAAACTGATCATACTAGATATGCTCACTTACTGTTTATGAAATCCTTTGTAACTTGCAGAATACAAACTAAGTGCTGCCTTGTGACTGAATAATACTTTTATCACTATTTTATTGCCTGCAGTAGAGAGATCCTGAGGGTCTCCCCTGTAGATTTTAATGCATGAGTTTTGTGACAGCTCTTTGATCTTCTCAGAAGGTTGCCCCCATTTCCTGGTTCTAAGCCACTTTCTGCATGGTCAAGGTTACCAGCAGTCTGACCTCTGGAGAGAAGAAATGCTGTTGTAAGTGTTGCACACGTACACATGTGTGAATATATATTACCATTCTAACCACTGCCTTTATGTTTTAGGCTTATGGCTGGCTACATGAAGACACAGGACCCGAATCTGACCCAGTAGTCGTCGTGAGATTTCTAGGAACCACAGACATGAGTACTGACCTTAAGACTCTCCTTTTAAGCGTTTGTGAACAACTGGCAGTTAACTACCGATGTCTGGTTCAAAGCTACCCTAAGAAAATCCATGACCTTCGTGATTTATTTATAAACCTGTTGAATGAGTCTTCATTGGAGAGACCTCTAGTAATAATATTCGATGCCCTGGAGCAGCTCTCAGAGAGTGATGAGGCCAGGAAGCTTTGGTGGCTCCCAGCTCACCTTCCCCGCTTTGTTCGAATCGTCCTGTCCACACTGCCCAACAGACACGGAATCTTACAGAAACTGAGGTGCCTTATCCACGAAGAAGCCAACTACATCGAGCTGATTCCCCGGGATAGGAAGATGTGCAGTCAGGTCCTGAAACACCAGCTGCTGCGGGTCAAAAGGAAGGTCACATCAGGCCAGCAGATTTATGTGAACAACGCATTCTCCAAGTGCACGCTGCCCATGTTTGTGAACCTGACCTTCAGGGAGGTGAGACACTGGAGATCTCATAAAGATGTCGATGAATCCTCCCTCTGTGTCACCGTTCATGACAGTATAGAGCAGCTGTTCTGGTCCTTGGAAAAGAAGTGTGGTCAGAAACTGGTCTCCAGGGCTCTTGGTTACATCACCATGGCTAAAATGGGTCTGAGTGAAATGGAACTGGAGGATGTCTTGGCTCTAGACAACAGTGTTATGAATGAGCTCAATGAGAACGCTAGGCCCAACAATCCCCTAAGAGTACCTTATCTGTACATCGCGAGGCTCAAAGAGGGTCTCAGTGGATACTTAATAGAAAGACACGTGAAGAACGTCACACTCCTGGTCTGGGCCAATAGACACCTGCAGCTCATAGCCCAGAAGTTGTATCTGCAGGATGACAGTGGCCTGCGTGAAATGCACACCATCCTGGCAGATTACTTCCTGGGAGTCTGGTCAGGGGGCAGGAGGAAAGCTTTCTGCCTTGAAGACCCCTATTTGAACGGCTGCCTTGACTTGGAGAGCAGAAGCCTGCTGGAGGAAGAAAAGCACTTCATGGAACAGGCCTCCTTTGACAGGCAGGCTCCAGACCAGCCCTGGGTTTTCCAGTGCAATCCCCTGGAGCCGGACATCTTTTTCGTCAATCATCGGAAAATGTCTGAGCTCCTGCATCACCTGACGAGGTGTGGAAAAACCGATGACCTGCTCTACGGAATCATCATGAACTTCAGCTGGCTTTACACCATGATCAAAATCGGCCAGTTCGACAAAGTGCTTTCAGACATTGAGCTGGCTTACAACTACTCGCAAGAGAAGGAGCTGAAGTTCCTGGCGAGCACTCTCCGTGGCATCAAAAACAAGGTCACTGCGTTTCCAGGCTCCCTTTCAGCAGAGCTTCAACAAAGACTGCTGCCTGTTGTGAGTTCCCTGCCCAAACTTAGACACCTCCTTTTAGAATGTGACAAAGACGGGCCCAAGTATTGCTCCATTGTGCCATTACATTCGTCCATGGATGTGACATATAGCCCAGAGCGTCTTCCCTTGTCATCTAGTCACCTGCATGTCACCGAGATTCTGCCCACCTGTAACCCCAGTACTGTCCTCGCAGCTTTAGAAAACGGTTCCATCAGCACATGGGATGTGGAAACTCGTCAACTGCTCAGGCAAATCACCACAGCCCAGTCTGTCATCCTGGGCATGAAACTCACCAGTGACGAGAAGTATCTTGTGGTGGCTACGACAAATAACACCTTGTTGGTTTATGACAATGTCAATTCTTGTCTTCTGTCTGAAGTGGAAATCAAAGGGACCAAGCATGGAAGCAGCTCCACCTACATCAATGGATTTACACTGTCTGTCAACCATGCCCTTGCATGGCTTGAAGCCAGCAAAGATGTCACTGTCATCGATTTGCTCTACGGATGGCCCCTTTACCAGTTCCACTGCTGGTATGAGGTGACCTGTGTCCAGTGCTCTCTGGATGGCATGTATGCTTTCTGTGGACAATACCTGAACACCACTACCATATTTCATTTAGGGAGTGGAGAAAAGTTATGTACGGTGACATCTGAATTTTCGGGCGGGTTTGTGAAGTTTCTTCTTATCTTGGACACGGCTCAAGAAATGGTAATGGTGGATAGTGAGGGAAGCCTTTCTGTTTGGAATACTGAGGACATTTCCAATCCCCAGCTGACTGATGACTTTGATTGCAGAAGAGAAGACAGCGAGGTGGTCAGCATTGAACTTTCAGAGGACCAAAATGCGATTCTGATCTGTAAAGCCCTCAGCATCGAGCTCTTAGATACGGGCATATGGAAGGTGGCTGAAAAGTTCAGAGCTAAGCACAATGAACGCTTTATATCTGCCGTGCTGTCCAAAAATGGAGACTGCATCATTGCGACCATGGAAAATACCTCAGCTGTGTTCTTCTGGAGGCGGGACACAGGGCAATGTATGGCAAGCTTACAGGAAATCTCAGGGACCATCGTCAAGTTGGTGAAATCTAGTCACCACAACATGCTGCTATCTTTATCAACCAGTGGTGTTCTTTCTATCTGGGATATAGATATAATCACAGCCATGTCCAACATAGATAAGACTGGGAAGCCCATCCAGAGTCTGGTGTTACCTGCTAGAGGGGAAATCATTTATTCCCTCGATGGCTCTGATTGTGTCCATAAGTGGAACTTCAGCAGCGGGTTCCTTGAAGCAGTGTTTAAGCATGAAGGAATAGTCGAGCATTGCGTGTTGACATCCTCTGGCGATGTCATGGTGACCTCAGATGACAAAAGCAGCCAGTACGTCTGGCACACCAGCAGTGGCGAAAACCTCTTCCGAATCAATGGGCAGAGAATATCTCAGCTGCTGATTACACACAATGACCAGTTTGTGGTCTCTCTCTGTGAGGAAAATGCCTCCAGGGTTTGGAGACTGGCCACAGGCCACAGGGTCTGCAACATTTTGACCACTTTGCAGAACGCCTTTATAACTTCAGCCAATACCTTCGTGGTGGGAATGACCAAAAGCAAAGTGCTGGCGGTCAGTCTCTGGACGGGAAGCATCACCAAGAAATTTTGCTGTGAAGACGGCACGACCATTGTAAATTTTAAGTTGATCCCTGACTGTCCCGACATCATTGTGTTTATCACATCCGCCGAGACCGTGAATATCTGGAGTCTGACCGAGGAGGTGATCTGTCGCCGTGTGCAGCTTCCCAGCAACTTCTTGAAAAATCTGGAGGATTTTGAAATTTCTCCCAATGGAAAGCTGGGCATTATATCCAGAGGAGATGACAATATCAACGTACTGGATTTACACAGTGGTAAGTTGCGGGTGGTTCATGCCTCTGGGGTCATCTGGCGGCAAAGGCTGTCTCGAGATGGTCGCTACCTGGTATACATTTGTTTCCGAAATGGGGAGGAAGAGGATGAAAACGGTGTGATATCCAGTTTGATTGTAATGAGACTGGCCGACGGCAAAATCATCGGTGCTTGTTCCCTTTACAAAACGCCAACTTTTCTGGCCCTCTCACAGAGGCACCTGAACATCATAGTGGGCTTTGATGATGGGAGCATAGGGATATACACGGTGGTCGACCGCGTGGATGCTGCACTGAAAATCAAGATTGCCACATCGAACAGCAGGCAGATTTTCAACAGTGCGACCCAGGCATCCCGGCCTAAGTGCAGCAGTTATTGTTTCAAAGTGTCTGTGGACTGCTTATGGAGAGAGTCTACTGAGGTCTTTGCAAGGGACAGTCCCATTACGGTGAGCGACTCCACGGAGCCCAACGAGGCTACACCCTCCAAGAAACACAATCCCTGCTGTGACCGAGGGTGCTGCGCCCTGGAATCCAGGGGCCACAGCTATGCCCCCGACAACTGACAAAACACGCTTCCTGCTCAGCAGACTTGAACGATACACGTACATAAGGGGAAAAAAAAAAAGTATCTTCTGGATCCCAAATGATAAACTACTCATTTCTTGAAAGACAGGAGAGACAGATGCGGGAGTTCTGGTGTTAACATGCTCGTCAAAGGCACAGACAGTGGAACTGCTTTGGAGTTTGGTTGGGTTGTTTTTGTTTTTGTTTTTGTTTTGGTCAAAGTTAATCCAGGAATGGAGTCTTGACCGAGAATTTCTCAAAATGGTGTTTAAACGGCTACATCAACTGGAAGTTAGTGGAGTATTTTTTAAATCAGCTGTGTGGGAAGAAGCAGTGGACCCACACCACGGGTTCGGATGAGAGGCTAGAACTATAAACAGACCGCTTGGACTGGGGTTAGTTCTACAGAAATTGTTCGGAGCTCGGAAAGTAACGATTGTGTGGCCATAAGTAAACAGAGCCTTAATCTCTCCTTACATTTTACAAGCCTGACAACTGTGTAAACCCAGTCTGCAGAGGGAAGGTCTAAAGGTGCAAAATAATGTAACAAAAGTGTCCCCGGTGTACTCCCAGAGTCCCAAAAGAAAGGCCATGAAATGTGAGGCCACAAACTACTGGGCACGAGCACTAAGTCAACCACTATCCTAGGGCTATGGAACATGCAGTCGGTCTTCATTAAGATACAACTGGGGCAGTTGCACGCCAAGGGCTTCTCTATCACGGAACATAACAATTTTTAAACTACTTCCTGGGCTGCAGAAGAACACGCTGAGTAAGGAACCACAATCTTCTCGTGTCTTTTTGAAATGCTGAATTGTGCTGGGTGTAAAGAGGAATTACAGAAAGGGCCTTACAGATTTGGTCAAGACCTCTGTTCATTCCCATCATTGTACTAACACAAGCCTGTGCTACTCAGTCGGTTGGGTGGAAGCACACATGATTTCCTAAATCCCTGCGGTCAATCCTACCAGAAAGAAAGCTTTCTTGACATGCCGTCTACGAAATACTGATGACATTTGCCTTATTCTTACTCCTCCTCTTTCCTGTGTAAAACGCAGATAGATGACCAAATACTCGGGGACAAACTGAATATGCCTGTCTTTGTGCTAAAATACTCCATAAATCTTAAGGGTGTCCAGAAGTTCCTGATTGTCCCTGTTTGTAATCACTTTCTTACTTCTCCACACTGTATGTATGCTTCTCCCTGTCAGCCTTTTTCTGCTCGAGGGCTCTGGGGCTCTTTTATAATGTCATCCATTCAAAGAAGAAGCCGTGAAAGGGTATCAAATACTTTTTAAACACGACTTCACTTATTTAAAAGAAAATAATCACATCTCCAAAGTGGGAAAGTGATTTTCTTCCTTTCATATCTTCCACGTGGCATGTCCTAGGATGACTGTGCGCAGGGTATCTGTCAGTAGCGGGGTCTGGTTTGGCTTGGAAGTGGCAGCAGTGACATGTGTCGGCAGAATAATAGCCAAGGGAATGATGTGCTGTCAGCACAGCTCTGCCACGAACTCACCGCGTATCCCTAGACAGATCTTTAGCCTCTCTGCTATACTGTTTGTGTAAATGGCAAAATAAAGGTAGTGATAGTTTCTGCTCTAGTCCTTATATCAGGGATCCTGGAGAGCAATGTGAGAAAAAAAAAAAAAAGGCAGGGACATCTTGATTATTTTTGCTGTGGGAGAAGCCAAGTGATCTAATCCACAGGGAATCCAAGCTCATTGCATTTCACTTTGGAAAGCAGTTTGACACATAAGCATACAGAGATAGGATTCAGATATAAACATCCCACTCTGTGCTGAAAGACTTCTTTTCCGTATGTTCCTCCTGGTCTAGCTACTAGCCAGAAAGGGGGCGGCCCAGAGAAGGGCCAGCCCACCTAGAAATCACCTGAAGTTCATTATATGAGTCAACGCTTTTTTTTTTAAGTTCTTCTGAGTCAACACATTTCTATTCCTGTCGTTATCAGTTGGACCTCCGTGCCACACATTTCTAAGAATTAAATGCCTAGATGGATTAAATGTAGTGTGTGAATATTCTATGTAACAGCCAATAGAGTTTAACAAGTGACTTGAATGATTTTTCCTACCTTGTTTGCAACTGATAGCTCATATTGAATGTTTTTATGTAAACTTTGTATTGTTGGGAAGAATTACCCAATCAGAGATTTATATTTTCATAAATGTTACATTTAGTTAAATTTTATTACAGAGTTGTTACACTAGAAAATTATTGCGGTCTTCAAACAATGTACAGTCTTGTGTATGTATCGTTTGTATGAATAAAAGATAAACTACTTAGATGTGTGTGGAGTTTTCTTCCCCAACTTTGGCAAGGGTAGAAATTGCCAGTCATAATTTAAAAAAAATTTTTTTTGTTTATTTTGAGAGAGAGCATGCACACACGCATGTGTGCAAGCAAGAGAGAGGCAGTGAGAGAGGGAGACACAGAACCTAAAGCAGGCTCCAGGTTCTGAGCTGTCAGCACAGAGCCCGACTTGGGGCTCAAACTCAAGAACTGTGAGATCATGACCTAAGCTAAAGTTGGAAGCTTAACCGACTGAGCCACCCAGGTGCTCCTAGTAATAATTTTTCATGGTTACTGTACACCAAATGCTATTTTTGGAGGTTTGTATGTACTAAGCCATCGCCACAACAGCCTTATGATGTAGGTAGAGTTAGTATTCCAAATTCACAGATGTAAAAACCTAGAAACAGGTCCAGGGGGAGTAGCTGTCAATATACCAATCAATGTTTGCTCTTCCAAAGCACATAAAGTATAGCATAGAGTATCCAGTAGGCACTTACTCATAATGACCTATAACATATTTTCTGACTGGTAGAACAGACACCAGGCTAGGCTCTGAAGATCACTGGAAGTTTCTGAAAACTCCCAGTGACCACAATCGTTGATGTACTCACTCAGCAAATAGTTATTGGTCGTGGCATTTTGAGGTTAGTAAAGTGGCCTGTGCCTTCTAGGACTTCAGTCTTTTTTTTTTTTTCTTTTTTTTACATTTATTTATTTTTGAGAGACAAAGTGAGACAGAATGTGAGAGGAGGAGGGGCAGAGAGAGAAGGAGACACAGAATCCGAAGCAGGCTCCAAGCTCTGAGCAAACGTTCAGCACAGAGCCTGATGCAGGGCTCGAACCCACAAACCGTGAGATCATGACCTGAGCCAAAGTTGGACGCTTAACCGACTGAGCCACCCGAGTGCCCAGTAGGATTTCACAGTCTTAACAGGAAAACAAAAAAGTTCTATGGGTAAGTGCAAGGACAGTGTGCTTCCTTCTGGGGCCTGGGGCAGAGGTGGGAAGGAGGACAGTCAAGGAGTTGTCCCACTCAGACACTGCCTCCCGGTGAGAGGGCAGGGCCGAGGGGGAACCTTCCCAAATGTACCTTTTTTCCATTTCTTGCCTCTTGAAACTGAGAATCGCCTCTCGCACACACATAGACACACACTCACAAAAAAAAATAAAAAGTTTAAACAGGTTAGCAATGAAGAGCTTAAGCGATGATAACTAGGAAATAATCAGAGGAAACTCTGTATCTAGTCTCATGAAGCAGTCGTTCTCAGAGAAACTGAAAATCAAGGCATTAGGGAAAAAATTGAAGAAATTGTCTATTGGGTTTCATCTTCATGTAGCTGAGACATTTCTGTTTAGGATTTACCTGCCTTGAGGGGCACCTGGGTAGCTCAGTCGGCTCTGCACTGAGCATGGAGCCCACTTGGGATTCTCTCTCTCCCTCTCTCTGCCTCTCCCTCGCTCATGCTCGTGCACTCTCTCTCAAAATAAATGAATAGACATTAAAAAAAAATTTACCCCCTCTCAAAATCTCTCCTTAATTCCACTACCCATGGTGGGAATTCCTACTTGGATTCTAATCTAAATCCTTTAGGCTGAAGGTTAAACCTGCTCTTTCAGTTTTAAGAAAACATACAGGAGTTGACCATCATTGTTTGCATAAAAGCATTTCATATACATGGAGTTTGCTGTTCAACAAACTTAAGCATCTTCTTTCCCAAGGTCAAGGACACAACAAATACTTTGTGTTTGCTTTGTCCAAGGCATTATGCTTCTGCCCTAGGATGATTTGAAAAGGAGTCCTGCACAACCCCTTCCCTCCAGAATCCAACAACCTAAAGAAGACACAACTAAATTAGATGTGAGACAGGCTGTGATAAAGTGAAAGGCAGGTGTTGACAATATACCGCAGAAGAGCAATTAACTCAAACCGGGATTCAAAAAGGATGGCCATGAGGAGGTGACAGCAGAGGCCTGAAGGATAAGCAGGACTTAGCTGTCAGAAAGTCAAAAAGCCATTTCAGGGGAAGGAATCTGCATGAGCAAAAAAAGGAAACAGGAAGAGTCAACATATATTGTGGGTGACTTCAGATGCTATGTTGGCTTTTTAAACTTTACTCTGGAGGGACCTCTCTGGTTCATTAGGTAGGGCATGCAACTCGTAATCTTGGGGTTGTGAGTTCAAGCCCCATGTTGGGCATAGGGCTTATTTAAATAAATATATCCATCCATGAAATTAAACTTTATTCTGTGGCTCGTAGGGAATCGTGGAAAAGGTTCTGAGAAGGGGCTAGGCCTGGATGAAATGGCATTTTTGAATGACTCAGGCAGTGCGATGTCAGATGGATCAGAGATGGAAGAGACCAGAAGCCAGGGACCAGTAAAGAAACTAAGGCAATAATGTGAGATAGAATGCGGTAGATCTTGATCTTAGAACAGCAGCAGCGAGCATACCAAGAGGGCCTCACAAGTGTGATCCCAGGGCCTCACTGACACAGCTGTGTGATAGACAATGGAGAAGTCACAGAATTCCAGCTCCAATTGAAACTGGGTGGACAGTGGAATTATAGCTGTAAAATGAACAGGTTAAGAGATGAAAATGAAGGAAATACTAAAATAAAGTTGGACCTAGAGAGTTCAAAAGTAAAGCCATCCATGCAGGCAACTGGAAAAGCACTATTCATCCAGTAGAGAAACTGGACCTAAAAGCGAAGAATCCAACTGTGATCTCCTTCTCAAAAGTCTAAAATGCATAATATGGTGCTGTTTGGGATTATAATGTAAACTAAAACAATACACTTTAAAAAATTCTGTCTTATTGTTTTAGAACCATACTGACAAGTCTAGAACTATATTGACAGATCCACTCAAATCAGTTTTTCTCTTTTTAAAAGTTTTTTAATGTTTATTTTTGAGAGAGAGAGAGGGGGGCAGAGAGAGACAGAGACAGAATCCAAAGTGGACGCCAGGCTCTGTGCTGAGCTCTGAGCTGTCAGCACAGAGCCGGATGCCGATCATGACCCATGAGGTCATGACCTGAGCCGAAGTCAGACACTCAACCAACTGAGCCACCCAGGCGCCCCTGGTTTTGTTCTCTTTTTTTTATCTTTCATGAGTCATCACTTGGGAACGATTTCTATGCCAGTGAAAACATGAACACACCTAAAACACTAACTGAATCATGGTATTTCACTCCCACAGACATCAAGAAACCATTGTTTTTCTCCTGTGTTTTTACACAAGGATCCCATCAGGCCGCCATTAGGCATTCCACGTGATCTGCATGAAGTACAGATGACTCGTGTATAGGCATATCGCAGGGTTTCGTCTCAGTGTATTAATATGACAAATTACGTAAAACCGAATCAAGATTACCAATAACACCACCACTTCTGGCTTTACAGAATCCCAGCCTTGGATAGATGAAGGGAACTGAGCTAGCTGTCTGAGTGTACTCTGCAGTGGTTCTCAAACTGGAGTGGGCGTCATTTGTTAAAACAAGATTTGTTTAAACGAAAAAAAAAAAAGTTATTTCACCCTCTCTATCCCCACCTGTTTCAGAATCAGTATGTCTGGGGTGGAGCCGAAATTTGTATTTTTACTAAATTCCTCCTGATGAAGCCAATTCTGCTAGTCCAGGAGCCCATCCCACTTTAAAACTGAAGGTAAATACCGATGTCTTTTTGGTCAGAATAGCTTAACTGATAAATGTACCAATATTCTGTGGACATTATTAAAGCATCAGCTAGACGTTAGACACGAGGGTTGTCTATTGTGACTATGGGTTTTATCAGAAAATACTGTAAAACAGCATATAACTTCTCTCCAAATCTATCATTGTAAAGCATGCAGCTACTATACAACTGGCAAGGTTTAAAGAAATGAGTTTTCTCCCATAAATCCTGACAAATGTGTAAATCGGGCCGGAATCACTACAGTGGGCATATGAAAAACTAAGGACAGCATGTCCATCTTTAAATAGTATTCTGTCCCGCGACATCACCGGCATCCCATTTCATCCCGGCTCTCCCTGGATGCCCTGAAGAAGAGAGAAGAGGGTGAGCTAGGTGGCGCAGTTGCCCAACGCATCTTCCGGTCAAAGCCAACTCGTCGTTGCAGGAGAGGAGAAAAGAACTTGCAACACCTAAGTAGTATTTTAAGGAAAAGCCAGCAGCTCTCCACCCACCTTATGTGCACGCAATGCAACAAGTATGGGCGTGGAGCTCAGCCGGTGTGGACGCGGTGCCGCAGCCGCGATTCCTCCAAGAGCCCGGGGAAAAAGAAGGCAAGGGGGAGCGTGGCTTCGCCGAACTCCCGCGGGGGTGCCCAGGGTGCAGGCGAGGGCGCGCAGCTTCCCCGAGTTACCGCGCCGTAGCCTCTGCGCGCTCTCAACCCCTCACCTCTGCTGGCGCGGGCGGGCGACAGTACACACACCGGGTCTAAGCGGATGAGCCACAACTGAGAAGGAAACAAACACACAAAAACACGGGGGCGCGGGGCACAGGTCTGTCTGCCAGGGGGTGCACTTAGCGTGCGTGTCCGGATTCATAGGACGCTCCCGTCTCCCTCCGGCGCCTCGGAAAAGTAGGCACCGAGACGTTTCCCAGCACCTGCAGGCGGTGGGCACGCGTCCCGGGTCGTCGCCAGCGCCCGTGGCTGCTGCCCCCGCGCGCAGGGAGGGAGGGCCACCCAGGCGCCGGGGGTCGGGGGGTCGGGGCGCGCAGGTAAAGGGTTACGCGTGCCGGGGAGGCTCGCCGGCCGCGCCACGTGACGCGCCGGCCCAATGACGGCGCCGGGGCGGCCGCTGCGAGCGCGGCGGGCTCCCGGCGGCGCTGAGCCGCTGGCGTTTCCCGGTGCTGCCGCCCGAGGCCGGCGAAGCCATGGGCGCCCCGGCCCCGACCGCGACCCCGCCGCCGCAGCCGCCGCCGCCCGGGCCCAGGTAGGGACGGTCCCCCGCCCCGTGAGTCGGGCCCCGCCGCGGGCTGGTCTCCTGCCGACCTCGGCTTTGGGGCATTATTTCCCCGACGTCGCTCGCAGGTCGTTTTTATTTCTTTACTTCCTTCTGCCAAGGGGGAAGAAATGGGGTGAGGCAATTCTCAGTGTGATTACTTCGGTAAAGTCACGGAATTCAACAAAGGCTCGGGAAAGGAGGCAAAAGCCAGCCCCGGGGGTCCGGGGAGGGGCGGGGGGAGGGATCAGGCGGGACTTTTATAAAGTCCCCAAACTAAAGACCAGGACAGTTTGGAAAGCTTGGCGTCTGGGGCGGTGTATAAAACACTTTTGTTTTTAAATCCCTAATTAATGAACTTTCAACGGCGCCTGCGAACTTGAGTTGGAAAAACTGCGAGATTTTCCCTTATTTCTAAGTGTCCCCTTCCCCCATTTTTAAGCATCGGGGCGTTTTCGAATAAAACGGAAATGGAATGCTGACCGCCGCTGTTTCTTTGAAACGTCCTTGGGTCCCAGGATTTGCTCGGGTTGGGGTGCGTCCTGGGTGGCGGTGAGAAGGGGTGGAGCGGGGAGGGTGCAGCTCTAGGAAGCCGCACGCGTTGAAAGAGCGTTTCAGGTGCAAACTGTTAAATGGTCACGAACTGTTTGCTGAATATTTAATACTTACGCGGGCATCTCCCAGGGCGATGGCTTGGGTCTCCCTTGACCTTGGCAGCCCCGGTGAGGTGAGATTTTCACAAACCACCACTGAAGAAGTTTTTCCAATGATAGAAGACAGATTTCAAAATCAATGGGGCTTTTTTTTTTTTAACCCCTCCCAGGACTGTAATTAAAGACCAAACAAAAACTCTCCTTAGTAACTTAGTAAATTTTATTTTCCATTATGCTATAGACTTTTGCAGTGAATTAGAAGAAGTCAGTGTTCCAGGAGGTTGTTCAGATCATTAAAGAAGAGAGTGTTTTCGTATCTTCCTGTCACTGTGAGAGAATTAACTGGCCGTGCTTCTCATCCTGGCTTACGAAAGTCCTGAGTGGTTTGTACCCAAGCTGTTATGAGCTGTAGAAAAGATGAGAAGCATTTGAGCATTGAACCAGAAAGAAATGGAAAGTGGTCGCTGCTTTTAAACACGACAAATTCTATTTATTCTCACACAAAAAAATATGCCACGTATTCCCACATCTAATCCTCCAGTTAATGCTATTTTAAGGAGACAAATGTTAAAGGTTCTGAGGCTGAACACCAGTGCCTACAGAGCAGCTCCACAGTCATGAGGCAGGTCATTGAAACCGTGTTTTGAAGCTCTAAAAGGTCAGTATAATTCTGGGGTTATTTGTAGTTTCTTAACGTGTGAAGAATTGGTTATAAGAACCTGCCTTGATCACAGAACAGAAATGGAGCAGACATGAATACAGGAAGGCAAGGTTGGGTATAGATCTCTTCTTTGCTCACTCAGTGTCCATCCTGGTACTTGTTCTTTCTGTTCAAGTATGTGATGAGTGCGTGTCTCGTGACATCGGTCCCCACTGCCGGTCCTTAATGGTTCTAAAGATTTCCATATCCAGTGACATCTAAAGGTGAATGTGACTAATCTTAGCTATGTGCAAAGAGCTTTGGCATATCTGGATTTAAAACAACAGGGGTGGGGCGCTTGGGTTCTCAGTCGGTTAAGCGTCCAACTTCGGCTCAGGTCATGATCTCACTGTTCTTGGGTTCAAGCCCCGCGTCGGGCTCTGTGCTGACAGCTAGTCAGAGCCTGGAGCCTGCTTCACATTCTGTGTCTCCCTCTCTCTCCTGCTCACACTGTCTCTCTCTTTCTCTCTCAGAAATAAATAAAACATTAAAATTTTTTTTTTTTAAATAAAACAACGGGGTGCCTGGATGGCTCAGTGAGTTAGGAATTCGACTATTGATTTCAGCTTAGGTCCTGAACTCACAGCTGTGAAACTGAGCTCTGTGTTGAGCTCTGTTCCTTGCTGAGTGTGGAGCCTGCCTGGGATTTTCTCTGCCCCTCCCCCCTCAAAATAAACATTTAAAAATAATACAAAAACTTGCATGTCAACTAAATATGTTCAATAGCCTAGAGGTGGAATGATTCCCCTGACTTCCCACCCAATTCCTCTCTGAGCCTAGAAACGCTGCCTGGCTAAGTTCTGGCCAGAACTGAGTCCCTGCCCAGGGCAGAGCAGGTGCTGCCTTCCTTGCTTCTGGAACTGTCCAGCTTTTGTGCCTCAAGAGCCCATTTACTGTGCTTCTTGGAATGGACTCCTGTTTCCAAATACTGTAATTGAAGTCACTGGGTTTCTTCTACCTGGACTTGCAAGTTCCCCTAGTTTAACAGTGTTTCCAAAAACCCTGAATCTTGGGCTCTTCTGGGATCTTGGTTAAATAGTACCTAGCTCCTGCCTGTCCACTCCCCCACCTTTTTTTTTTTTTTTTTGGTCATTATCTGGTTTGCAGGTAACCTTTCTAGATATCTGGAAGAGTCGGTAGCCTCCCCTAGGAGAGGGTAGACCTCAGCCTTCGCCTATCTGCAGGTCAGATGGGTCACCCAGGTGCAGCCCTTCTTAGTGTGTTTACCACCTGGATGTTGTTTTCAGGGAGTAAAGTGAAAGTGAAATCTGTTAACTACTCACACCCTTTCCACCTGAGAACATTCTGATCCCCCAGAAATTGGAATCTTCAGAAGGACCATATATCATCAAAATGACCCCATCCTCAGACACAACATAGCCATCAGATGAATGTGTGTCCTGAAGCAGATACTTAATAGAACTCAAGGGGGCACCTGGTGGTTTATTCAGTTGAGCATCTGACTCTTGATTTGAATTCCAGTCAGGTCATGATTCCAGAGTCCTGAGATCTAGTCCCACATTAGGCTCCCCAATGGGCATGAGCCTGCTTGGGGTACTCGCTGTCTCTCTCTCTCTGTCTCTCTCCCCCTCCCCCTTCTCCCTCCTCCTTGTACTCCTTCTTTCTCAAAAACAAAACAAGTCAAAATACTGACTCGGTGTCATCAAACATCTTAGAAAGGATGATTCTGAGCTACAGTGAATATTAAAAAGAAGGAGCACCTGGGTGGCTCAGTCAGTTGAGCATCCAACTTCGGCTCAGGTCATGATCTTGCAGCTTGGGAGTTCAAGTCCTGGGTTGGGCTCTGTGCTGACAGCTCAGAGCCTGGAGTCTGCTTTGGGTTCTGTGTCTTTCTGTCTCTCTCTGCCTCTCCCCTGCTCATGCTCTGACCCTCTCTCTTTCTCGCTCTCAAAAATTAATAAACATTAAAATTTTCTTGAATAAAAAGGAAAGGAATATGTCTCAAATTTTACTATGAGCAGTGAATTCTGTTCTATTCAGTGTACAAGTGGCTCTCTAAAATTCAGTGATACCCTTCCCTGACCTTGGAGACAGCACGTTTGTAAACCTAAAGGTATCAGGCACTACACTGAGCAAAGTGCCAGGGACACAGTCCTAGCCTTTGGGGATCTTACAGTCTTCAGATAAGCCACTGAAGGATTTTAAGCAAAGCAGATCTGTATTTTAGAAAGTTCTCTCTGGCTATAATAAGAAGAATGAAATGGGAAAGATACCAGCAAGGCAACTGCTCTAAAAGTCCACAGGAGAAGAGAGAGGTGAATGGATTCTAAAGATACTCAGCAGGACAAAGATATTTAGGCTATTAAGTCAGAGAAAATACTGGGTGACTCACTCAAGTCTCTGAAGTTCATTTCCATGCCATTTCAAACTGCATTTGTTCCAGCCAGGTAGCTGTGACCCGTGTTTCATTGCCGTGTTTTCCCTACTGACTGTTGTTACTCTCCAGCTGCACGCATTTGTTTCTGTCACAGAGAAAGGTTTGGATAAAGAATGAGCCAAATAGATTTCACACTTTTCCACAAGCAGGGCTTCTTCGTGTACACTTATATATATAGATCTGAAGGCTAAGTTAGAATTAACTGTGGCCCTTGTAATGTATGCACTCTGATTTAGCTTAACTCCTTCTGGGAGTAAAAATACCCTAACTTGAGGAGTGCCTGGGTGGCTCAGTCGGTTAAGCGGCCGACTTCGGTTAACCTGCAGACTTTGGCTCAGGTCATGATCTCACTGGTCTGTGAATTCAAGCCCGCATCAGGCTCTGTATGGATAGCTCAGAGCCTGGAGCCTGCTTTGAATTCTGTCTCTCCCTCTCTCTGCCCCTCCCCTGCTCATGCTCTGTCTCTCAAAAGTAAATAAATATCAAAAAAAATAATTAAAAAAAAAAAAACACCTGACTTGAGGGGCTCCTAGGTGAGTACCTCCCCCACTCTTGCTCTCTCTCTCTCTAAAATGAATAAACATTTAAAAAAATGTTTTTAATTACCCTGATTTGAGAGGCAACTGGGTGGCTCAGTCAGTTAAGCATCTGACTTTAGGTCATGATTTCACAGTCTGTGACTTCAAGTCCTACATCAGACTCCCTGTTGTCAGTGCAGAGCCCACACACGATCACTCGCTCTCAAAAATAAATAAACATTAAAAAATAAATACCCTGACTTGATGGCATAGCAGTTGTAGAAGTGGACAGTAGAACAGGACTTTTTCTTTTTATGTTGGCCGCTGTGTGTCACAGAGAAGCCTCTGCTGCATTTGCAGATGTGTGGTTTCGGAGCACGTGCTAGCAGCACCCAGACAGCCTCTTCGGCCACTGCCACATGCATAGCTTTGTCATACAACATGTATTTGGGTGTGTGTGTGATTCACGTGTTTCCTATGGCCACAGTTGGCCTTTACACACAAGAGTTTTGGCATTTCTGTTGATGTTGGTGTTAAATCTTACATTTGTTAACTGAGTATACACCTTGGATCGTTGATGTGTGATAAAGATTGGATCTGTACTTCATGGCTTTGAACCATTATCCCCCTTCTTTGATGGTCAGACAGCCAACAGCATCAGTTCTCCAGACTGTTGCAACCTGAGAACGAATAAAAGAAGTCTTCCTGCACCCATGAAGAGTTGTCAGGAGCCACATTCTTAGATTGTGACCAGAACGTACATGGCATTATTTCTCTTTGGGCTCCTAACAAGCTTGGCCACGTGGATTTCTGGTCCACAGCAAGGAGGTACACCTCACTGGTTCAGCACAAGGCTATTAGGATAAGCATGAAATGTCACAACCAACTGCTGTAAACAGCAAAGCCGATATGGTCAAGGTTGCCTGTGATGGCATTCTGAGTCTACAAGACAAGAAAAATTGGGTTCAGGACTATCTGGTAGCAAGGAAATAAGTATCACATTCTAGAAGAATGTACCCTTTTTAGAACCAGAAAAGAACCATGAAAATCATTGCTTCTAAGCACCCTAATTTACAGACGAGGCTCAAAGAGGTTAAATGATGTGTCTCGGGTCATATGGCTGTCCAGTGGAAAAGCTACTGGGACCAGAATCTGAGCCTCCCAATTCCCAGTCTGGTCACCTTCTTACTACTACTGGCCAAAAAGTACAAATTTTGGTGCTAAGGGAAATGCATCTTCTAAGTATCTTCTTCCCGAAATATTGTTAACAGCCACTACATATGGAGAAATTACTTCTCTAGAGAAAGTGTTAATTATCCACTGATGTGTAACAAACCACCCTAAAACATAATGGCTTAAAATGCCTACTGTTTATTTGGTTTATGACTTTGTGGACCAGGAGTTTGGACCTGGTGAATCCACTGGTCTTGTCCAGGCTCCGTTAGGCATCTGTGGTCCCCAAGGAAGCCCTGCCCCTGAGTATTGGCTGACCATCAGCTAAGGGCTCCCCTCTCCTCAGTCGCTGGGCTTGATCACATGTTGGCTCAATATGGTTGTAAGAAGAAGCCTAGGCTGAAAGTAACACAGTTACTTCTCCTCCAGTCCCCTTTATTTTTTTAAGTTTATTTATTTTAAGAGACAGAAAGGGAGGGAGAGTGAGAGAGAATCTGGAGCAGACTCCACACGTGCGGATCTTGACATGTGGCTTGAACCCCCAAATTGAACCCTGAGCCACCCAGGTGCCCCTCCTCCAGTCCCCTTTAAAAGCCAGTGAAGAGGCCAGCCCAGGCTCAAAGGGTGGAGAAGAAGATGCCACCTTTCGATGGGAGGAGCTGCAGAGAATGGGAAGGATTCAGGGAGGAGTGGGGAAATGTGTCCATCTTTGCAGTCGACCACATTGGCTAAGCACTTTGCATAAGTTAACTAAGTTAATTCTCCCAACAATGCTTGAGGTTCAGGCAGAAATCCTATTTTACAGGTGAAGACACTGAAACTCAGACATGTCAGTCTGAGTGAGGCAGGAAGTGCAGCTGGTACTCAGATCTGACCCAAAGCTCATTTTTGTTACCACCCAAATGCAGCCCTGCCTCCCTGCCCCTGCGTGATGCTGCAGGGAAGGATGGTAGTATCGTACAGCTCAGAGTTTTATATGGACAAAATCTAACTCTAAGAATACTTTTTCTTAATTTCTGTACTAAAAGAAATAAAACCAGTTTTGATTGTGCCTTCAAAGAATGTATGGTGTGTGTGCATGTGCACACAAGCTATTTGAACAATAAGATTCAGAGTAAAGAGAAATAAGCCGACTAGATCATCAGAGAAGAGTAATGGGGGACAAGATAATGAGCTTAGGGGAGCCAAGGGAAAGACCGATTTGAAAAGAATTGTGTCCATTTATTAATATCTCAAAGGATCCTCCAATCACTTATATACAATAAGTACTAATCCCACTGTACAGATGAAATTATTCACCCAAGGTCACATAGCTAAGACCTGATAAAGATGGCATTCAAACCCATGAATGCATGTCTCCAAACACAACCCTCCACCATTTTTTCCCTGTAAGCCAGTAGCTTTGCTACTCAAAGTGGTACCCATGGACCAGCAGCATGGCAGTCACCTAGGAGCTGGTTAGAAATGCAGTCTAGATTCTTCTTCAAGATCTGTCAAATCAGAATCTGCATTCTAACAAGATCCCCAGATGATTCATAAGTAAAGTCTGAGAAGCAAAGCACATCACACAAGACCTGATGCCAACTTGGATTCTGAAGAAAGAAAAAATAAGGGAGGTGGAGATGGTTCTGGATGGCAAAGTTCTGAACCTGTTTCCAACCTTCAGGCTGGGATGTACCTTTGCATTCTTTACTACTGAAAAAGAAGATACTTGGTGGTGGTAATGAATGACAGTTTGGGTTTTCTGTTTGCTTGTTTTCAGGCAGCTTCTGTCATTCCTTTGAGAATTTTATTTTTAATTTTCTGTTTCATTTAGAGAGAGAGAGCGAGAGAGAGAGTGCGAGCAAATCTTAAACAGAGTCTGGGCTCAATCCCACGGTTTTGGGATCATGACCTGAGCCGAAATCAAGAGTCAGACACTCCATGAGCTGAGCTACTCAGGAGAGCCCCTCCCATTCCTTTGAATTGTAGCAGTGTTTCAACTTTTGCTAAGAAGTAGTTCAAACAGAGTTCCAAATCTAAATACCCTTGTCAATTTCCTGTATCTTGTGAAAGAATTTTTTTGGCAGGGAGTTAGTTCTAATGAAACAGTTCTTCATCTAAAATAGTTCTTCGGTTTGTTAGATCTTCCCTGGGACATCTATAGAGGCAGGATTCTTTTTT
>JAESUZ010004687.1:0-68436 GCA_017311185.1 Proteles cristata cristata
TTTTAAAAATTTTTATTGATACATAATCTACAAACCACACAATTGCTTGGATGTTAAATGTATATTTCAATGTTTTTTTTAGTATATTCACAGAGTTGTAAAATCACCACAATAATATAATTTTAAGATTTCACTCATAGGTGGAATTTAAGAAACACAACAGATGAACATAGAGGAAGGGAAGGGAAAATAAGATAAACACAAAAGGAGGCAAACCATAAGAGATTCTTAAATACAGAGAAAAAACTGGGGTTGCTGGAGGAGAGGTGGGGGGGATAGGCTAAATGGGCAATGGGCATTATGGAGGATATTTCTTGGGATGAGCAAAAAGTGTTATACATAAGTGATGAATCACTCGGTTCTACTCCTGAAACCAATGCTACACTGTTCATTAATTAAGTTCAATTAAAAAATAAATTAAAAAATACAAAGACAATGTATTGTTTTTTATCAACCTTCAAAGAAACCATGTGCCCATTGGCCGCTGTTCCCCATTACATTTCTACCTCACAATCCTAGGCATCCACTCATCTTATTTTTTCTCCTGTATATATGTCTATTCTGCACATTTTACATACATGGATTCATAAAGTATATGGTCTTTTGTGGATGACTTCTTTGAATTAGCTTTATGTTTTCAAGCTTCAGCTGTCTTGCAGCATTCATTAGTACTTCATTCTTTATTATTTTCATAATCCACTGTAGCTTTACTTTCTATCCATTTGTCAGTCATGGACACCTTCTATTATAAATAATGCTGCTATGAATTTTCATGAACAAGTTTTTGTGTGGACCTGTTTTCATTTTTCTTGGGAGGATAACTGAGTGTTGATATGCTGGCTCACTTTAAATTCAATGTTTAACATTTTGAGGAACTGCTAACAGTTTTTCTAAAATGGATGCACCATTTAACTCCTAGCAACAAAGTATAGGGTTTCTAATTTTTTTCTTCTTAACACTCTTTATTATCTTTCTTAATATGGCTATCCTAGAAATTGTAAAGTTGTATCTCATTGTGGGTTTGACTTTTATTTCCCCCATGGCTGAGGCTATTAACCACCTTTTTATGGTTACTAGAGACTTGTATATCTTCTTTGAACACACATATATAGAGAGTAGTTGCAAATGTTTTCATTGTGTTCTTTTTTTTTGTAACTAGGTTTTAAGAGTCTATTTATGTTATGGTTACAGGTCCTTCATCAGGATATGATTTGAAAATATCTTTCCCCTATTCTGTGGGTTGTTTTGATTTTCTTGATAATATCTTTGCAGCACAAAACATTTTAATTTTGATGAAGTCCATTTTATCTCATTTTTTCTTTCGTCGCTTGTATTTTTGTATTGTATTTAGAAATGCTTTGCTTAATCTCAAATCATAAAAATGTACAAAAACAAATTTCGGCTCTCACATTCAGGCCTTTGCTCCGTTTTTGCCTTCTTATTCTTTTATTTTTATTTGGTGTGGATAAGGTTCCAACTTCATTGGTTTCCATGTGTATATCCAGGTATACCAACATCATTTTTATGAATAGAATAAAAAAAGTTATTCTTTGCCACTGAATTCCTTGGCATGGGGTTTGGTCTTAACCTACCAAATGCATTCTTTATTCCTTTCATTAATGGCTTTCATTACCTGGAATTTTTATTTACATCCTCATTTACATCTGTGCTGATTTTCCCACTAGACGTTTCTGCATGGTGCTCTCCTTTTCCAAATAGTCCTTTGATATATTCATAATAAGTATCATAAAGACTCTGTCTGCTCATTTTAATAGCTGGGCTATCTCTGTAGCTGATCTTATTGTTTGTTTCCTTTGTTTTCCTTTGTCTCATTATTTTTTACTGATGCTGAATAAAGTGGGTAAGGGAACAGCTGAGATTAAAGTAGGTAATATTTCTCTCCAGAAATGTCTTGCTCCTTCTTGTCAGGCTTCTAGTATTGGGTGGACAATTCATTTCCATTGTATTTTTCTACTTTGTGCTTTTGTTCATCTTCAGATAGATTTATTTTTAATTGGCTTTAAACATTTCTTTCAGAAGGGTTTGGAATTGGAAGACTAGCAAGATTCTGGAAATCAGTGTCCTTCTCTCCCTCCTCTCTCTCTCTCTCATTTGCATCTTTAACCCATTGCTAGAGTTTTGATTGAGAAATGAGTTTTCTTCACTATATAATCTTATTCCAGTTTTTTTTTTTTTAAACCACAGAACACCTTATCATCAATTGCTGTTCTGTCCCCAACAATTAGAAACTGATGACTGATGCTTGGTAAGAGACACAACTGCATAGATGGGATTTCTGAGAATCCTACTGCTAGGCGCACAGCCTTTACCCGTCCACTCTTCTGCACTTAGGCAACTTCCCACAAGTTTCCGAAAGTTTCTTTCAGTTCTTCAGCCCAAAACTCTCAGAATATACTTGGTGAAGTATAAGCATGTAGGTGCAGCATTGTTGTGTGATTTATTGCATTAAGTAAAAAAAAAAACAAAACAAAAAACATAAAACAAGAAAAACAATCCAAACAAAACAAAGAAAAAAAAACAAAGAAAGAACAAGTGTAATAATGTAGCTTCTCCAGATTCTTTTTATGGTTAAGAGTTAAAGTCTCTTGCAACATTATACATCCTGATTAAAACGGAAATCTATATCATTTTGTATGTTTGAAAGTAATGGAAAATTTGCTAATTATATCTCCCAATAAACATGCATCTCTTTTAATTTTTGGGTGTCTGTATATTTAATAAGAATAACTTGTATATGTTCATCATAGGTATTAAAATACCCACCAATTCAGAAGTAAGGATAACTGGGATCCAAGGATGCTGAGATTCTACTTCACTCTTAATATGGAATTTGTAACAAAGGTAATTTAGAAAATTTAGTTTTTGTCAAAGCCTGCTGATGGCTAAAACAAGAAAAGCAAGGCTTGGGCAGAGGAGACATTTGGAAATATATTCTAAATCATGACGCAGTGCCCCTAAATGACAAATCATAAAATAATTTGATTGCAATTGAGTACATCTCTGAATGTTAGGGATAAGTTGAATAGCGGAGCATATACAATCTACATTTTTAAACTTCTATTATAGAAACTCATGTTAGCTTAAGCATAAATTCGGCTTCCTTC
The DNA here is from genome assembly GCA_017311185.1 of Proteles cristata cristata. Taxonomy (NCBI): domain Eukaryota; kingdom Metazoa; phylum Chordata; class Mammalia; order Carnivora; family Hyaenidae; genus Proteles; species Proteles cristata. The sequence goes on from JAESUZ010004687.1 coordinate 3,126, forward strand.
AAAGTTATAGATATAAAGGAATAATACTAAGGAATCCTGTTCTACTATCCACCAAATAGTTCAGAATATGGGGTGATATAATTGTGAATATTGTCCTAGTCCATGTCCTATAGCACCTAAAATGGAGATGGACTCAACGTGATTATCTATATTTTTATTAAGCTCATTTGATTATTAAAAGACTTTTTTTTTTTGAGAGAGAGAGAGAGTGTGTGATAAAGACAAGGGGGGAGACAGGATGAAGGAGATGGGACGGGGAAAGAATCTTAAGTAGGTTCCATGCTCAGCAAAGGGCCCTATGTGAGGCTCCATCCCACACCCCTGGGATCATGACCTGAATCCACATGAAGAGTTGGACACTCAGTTGACTGAGATCCTGAAGACTTTCATTGTAGTAGCTACTAGCATATTATTTTCTTGCTCACAGCCATTTTGTGTTAAAAAAAAGAAAGGAGAAAAGCAGTATGAGGAAAATAAAATGTTTCCAAAAACAATTTAACTAAAAATTTTAGAAAATATAACCTATATTTTTTCTACACCATTATCAAAAGGTTCAGAGCCATATGGTAAGCATTTACTCAGCTTTTTGATCATTTTATTATTACCTATTTTCAGAAATGTTTAGATGATTTTTTTCTTATTTCTAGTTTTTCATGTCTTATTTTCCATTTTAAAAGACTTCATAAATGTGATATATGAAGAGTTTTTTTCAGTCACTAGTTCACAATATTTTAAGTATGTATCTTATGTATTTTATTATCATTCATTAATGTAAGGATATATTCAGTTAATTTTACATTAATGAAAAATTTGGCTTTTTAATTTTTTAATAAATTCATCTGATAATTAAAATGGGAAGAGGTAGGTAATATTTCTTTAAAAGTAAATATCTTCAAAATTCAAATGTTTTTAAAAAATCTTTCCATTTATGTGATGAAAATAATAAACAATGAAGAAAAATGAATTGTGATTAGTATGCCTTCTTTCAACCAAATAGGCAAATCATTAGTTATATTATAAACTATGTTGTCACATCTATCCACAAGAAACTCTGGCAGTTGGCATGCAGTATATACTGAATATAAATGAAAATGAAGAAACAAAATAAATGATACATAAACAAAGACTTAAGCTGGGATAAACTTTCCTGGGAAGCACTAATTCTATTTTAATTATAGACAGTATGTAAAATAAACACAGAGTATCATTATTAAGCACTAATAATTAACAAACTAAACAAAATATAGTGGGTAAGAATAGATCTTTGGAAGTGTTTTCCGTCACAAAACTATCTCTGTTTTTCACTGATACTGAGTTGAGAGAAACATCTATCTTGAAAAAGCATAGTACACCCTCTTTTTCATGATTACCATTCGAGTTATCCAAAAGGCCCAGTTCTTGAAAATCTTATAAATAATTTGAATACCAAGAGCAGTTTAGGAGAAAATTACAGGATAAAGTCCTCATCCTAACATATGCATCCAGGTTTCCAAACACTTCAATGAGATAAAAGAAAAAATTAAGAAAAATGTCTTTTACATTATGTATCATTATGAAAAATTTCCATGAAAGTTATTTTTTGCTGTAAATACATTGAGTAGGTTTAACCAATGTTTCTAGACCATAATTTAGTCTAACTATAAGGTAAATAAGTAAAATACATCAATTTGAAGGAGACAGTCTCATTTTTCACCTATTTCCTATACTCAGCACAAATAAAGGTTTACTGCAAGTATAAAAATAGGTAAATACGTTCTTGATGCAAAGTACATCATAAGTTCATAAATTTTAGCTTTTTTTAAAAAATGTTTTTATTTATTTCTAGGAGAGAGAGAGAGAGAGAGAGAGGGAGTCACAGACTGAAACAGGCTCCAGGCTCTGAGCTGGCAGTCAGCACAGAGCCCGACGCGGGGCTCGAACCCACGAACCGCGAGATCATGACCTGAGCGAAAGTTGGACGCTTAACCGACTAAGCCACCCAGACGCCCCAAGTTCATAAATTTTAAATTAGTGCACAGCTTTCAAAAAACTTTTAGTAAAATAGACACCTAAGTATTGAAGTATTTTTTATTATTTTTAAATGATTATTTATTTATTTATTTATTTATTTATTTATTTTTAATGTTTTATTTATTTCAAGGAGAGAGAGAGACACAGAGCGTGAGCAGGGGAGGGTCAGAGAGAGAGGGAGTCACAGACTGAAACAGGCTCCAGGCTCTGAGCTGGCAGTCAGCCCAGAGCCCGACCGGGGCTCGAACCCACGAACCGCGAGATCATGACCCAAGCGAAAGTCGGACGCTTAACCGACTAAGCCACCCAGGCGCCCCAATGATTATTTATTTTTGAGAAAGAGAGAGAGAGAGAGAGAGAGAGAGAGAATGAGTGGGGGAGGGCTAGAGAGAGAGACATAGAATCCAAAACAGGTTCCAGGTTCTGAGCTGTCAGCACAGAGCCTGATGCAGGACTAGAATCCATGAACCATGGGATCATGACCTGAGCCAAAGGTGAACATTTATCGGACTGAGCTACCTAGGTGCCCCAGCACCTAAGTTTTAAAGTACTGTTACCATCAAGGAATTAATGGTAAACAACCTAATTCAGAGAATCTTCATCCCTAGATTAGTTCAGAAAGTAACTGAACATAATAGTTATATAACTCTGTACTCATTTACTGGTAAAACTGGATTCTTCTTAAATTATCTGGGATTGCATACTCAGCTTAGACTCAACATCTGCTCTTTCTGCTTCAGCCAAATGGAAAACACTTGAAAATTCAAAATAATCTGAAAGGAGGAATACGTCAATCATTAAATGTTTCTAATCAGCTCAAATTAACAAACAAAAACAAAACAAATGGGAATCTAGATGAAGCAGAGCAAATAGTCTGGGAACAATCTAAGAAAAGTACTGGCGCTGCAGAATGTGCTACCATCACATATAAGCAACTGGTGAGTGAATGACAAGTAAACCAAGCTACTACCTTTCAGAAACTCCTATCCTCCAGCTTTACTTAGTTACTCCAACAATGGCAGGGCCAGCTTCATGAATTGGTGAGTTACACAGCACCACAAAGCCCTGGGCTCAGGAAGGTACCACACTGGGTTTAATGCTCTACTTTCTCTACCTTTAAATTCTTAATAATTTTACCTTTGAACTGTGTTTTGTCAGCGAAGTCTGCTGGGACAATGAAACAAAAGCATGAGAAGAAGAGATATGTGTAGTAAGTGTTTCAGCCACATAAAAGATGCCTTCTAGTTCTTTTTCCTTTCTGTTCTTCCTTACTCCTTAGTATGCTGAAGGTAGAGAGTGTCAGTAGAATTTACACCACTGAAAGATGAAACATAAATAGCAGATTAAGTTTTGTACCAGAAGTAAGAAAAAATTATATGTGTAATATTAGTATTAGTATGTGTACATACTAATTGGGCAATTTGGTTACTCCACATTATAAGCAAAATAATTTTACATTTGCATTTAAAATTGGAGTTGCACAATATAAAGATGAACAGTAAAATTGATGGTAATTATTTAAAATTTTATTTCTTCTTTACTTTGAGTGACTTTAACTAGCAAGTAAAAAGCTCCATGACAGTTTGAAAGAGAGGCAGAGGGAAGCCTGAGTGGCTCCGTCAGTTAAGCCTGTGACTCTTGATTTTGGTTCAGGTCATGATCTCACGGTTCATGGTTTGTGAGCTCAAACCCTGCCTTGGGCTCTGCTTTGACTGCGCAGGAGATTGCTTGGGATTCTCTCTGCCTGTCGCCTACACGTTTGCATTCATACTAGTGCATGTGCACTCCCTCTCTCTCCATCTCTCTGAAAATAATAGAAAGAAACTTAAAACAAAGTTTCAAAGGTAAAAAAAAAAAAGAGGGAGAGAGGCTATGGAAAAAAGGGGAAAAAGCTTTATTTTTTAAAAAATATTAATAGTATTTTTCTTGGATTTTAAAATACAGGACCCATATTTTTATTTTGTCCCAAGTCCTATAAATTGTATAGCCAGTTCTGAAACTTATTTATGGCTTGTGTTGAGAGTTTGGCTAAGCCATTCCATGGTGTTACGGTCTCAGTATTCATTTTGTTTGGCCAAAAAGCCTGCAGGGACCTTACACTGACATCAGCCCCTCACTCAAAATCATGCCCTACAGAGAAGACTGAAAAGTCATAAATACTGTTATGACTTCCCCAACAGACCCTGTGATCAACAGTCTCTCCTGCCTTCCGTGGCCTTCCCTTTCTGTACCCTGATGGAGTGCATACTCCTGTAGTTTACCAAAACTCTGCTCTTTTTAGTTTGAATTGACCAATCCAGTCTTAGCTCAGGACTGTCAAAGAACTCCACCCAGAGACCTCAATAGAAGCATGAGCACCAGATCCTGACTCTCTGCCTGCACCCTGCCTTGACCTCCTCGAATGGTCCCTCAAGGGGTCTGTTCATTTCCTGCTAGACTGTGAGTAATAAACTTGTCCAGTTCACTTTCTCTTGTGGTCTGTTGTTCAAGTGCCTTTCACTATCGGGTAGCCAGTGCTTCCTGTAAGGAATGTTAATTTAACAAAGTCTTAACAACTCTGTTTACTTATTCATTCTATTTCTAGGGTAAAGCATGTCACCACTGTTTTAGTATTTCCATACTAATGCTGGTCTGTCTTTAAGGCTAATTTCAAGGTTTTATGGATGTTTCTGAACAAGTTTCATTTTACTTCTTTTGACTTTTTTTCATGGCCCTTGTTCTACTGCCTGACACTTACATAAATGTTTCTTTCATCACCCTGACCTTGTGCTTTCTCTTACTTCCTAATAAGCTCACAAATTCATTTTCCACTCCCATGGCGTCAAGTAAATCTTGTTCCTCCATGTATCCTTATCAAATATCCTTACTTTGAATTTATATTGCCTTATTTAACACTCATAGTTTTTTTTATTTACTTTTGACTCTAACAGAAACATTATTACCAATTTTTGTCTATCTCTCTACTTACCTTATGTAAAAAATGTCTTCTGCACACTTCCATGGGCAATAAAATATTAAAGGCTTAATTAAATACCCTTCCCTTAATAATATAGTGGCTTAATGCAATCCTTGTCAAAGTATCAGTGGGTATTTTGTGTCAAGGGGATTCCAAAATTCATATGGAAACAAAATGGTCTAAAAACAGCTAAAATTAACATAATTAAGGCAGTGTGATATTTTTGTAAGGCTAAACAGAACAGACTAAAATAGGAAAACAAAAATTTCACTTCATTTATGGTAAGAAATAATAGCACTGTAGTACCAGTGTCTTTTCCAAATGGAAAACATGAATTTTGACCATGAGTTTTACTCCATGCACCGTAATTCCCAATTGATATTAGATCCAAATGAAATAATCAATAAGGTTTATAAAAGAAAACATTAGATGGTGATCATCATGCTCTTAATTTTCTTATATAAGTGAAACAAGGAAATAACCAGAAAGGGAAAGATAACATTCTGTTAAAATTTAAAACTTTCATTAAAAGACATGAAAAGAGTGAAAATCAGCTTCAATATGATAAATATAACTTCAACAGAATATACAACAGAAGACTTATATACTAAAATATAAACAGCTAATACTGATGAAAGAGATAGAGAAATAATTTCTTTTTAATGCATAGAGGATAATGACCTGTCCTAACTAATCAAAGAGTTAAATTTGACTTAAAGTTTGACTTAAAATGAGAGCAGACAAGATAATCACTGGAAATAAATAGATTTATAGGAGGAAAGAACAGTAGATAGGTAAATACAAAAGAGTCAATAGATAAGTATTATATTAAAAATCAGCTATTAATAAAATTGGTAATTATTAATAAATAAAATTATTAATAGTTTAAAGCTATTATTTTCAACTATTACTATCAACTACCAAGCTATTACTATCAACAAAATAGTAATTAAAAATAAATAAAGTGATTAATAATCTTTAGGTAATTACTTATTCATGTGCATTGCTGCTCTAAGAATCAAAAGTTTGAATGTAATTTCTACATGTCAAACAAGTCATTTATTGTCTGATTTTCTAGTTCTACCTTGTACCTGTGTTACCAAATTAGTGGTATTTGATTTCTGACTATAGCATATTGAATATTTATTGGGAAAAACACATGCATTATTTTCCCTTAACTAAATTTTAAAACTGTCAATATATAAACTGTTGTGACATATTCTTGCCAGTGCTTCTCATGTTTATTGAAACTTAAAAAAAATTAAGAGAAAATCCATTCAATGGACAAAATAAATATTATATGCAATTCAATATCTGTGTACATTCCTTGATATTATCCATTTTGCAACATTTCCTAATTTCTGCTTCTTTAATGATTTTAATGTCTGATGATTTTTTTAAGTTTATTTATTTATTTTGAGAGAGGGGACCAGGAAGAGGCAACAAAAGGAGAGAGAAAATCCCAAGCAGGTTCCACCCTATCAGCACGGAGCCTTGATGCGGGGCTGGAATTTACAAACCACAAGATCATGACCTGAGCGAAACCAAGATTCTGATTAACCGACTGAGTCACCCAGGCATCTCTAATGTGTAATGATTTGATTCTTCCTGCCCCACTCCATTGATAGTTATTGATGGTAACAACACATAAAACTGTTGACTAAAGATCTCACTGCGCCCCCCCGTGCTTATTGGGGGGGGGGGAACAGAGAGGGGCAGAGAGAAAGGGAGAGAATCTCAAGCAGGCTCTGCACTATCAGCAAGGAGCCTTGACACAGGGCCCAAATTAGCAAACCTCGAGGTCATGACCTGAGGCCAAAACCAAGAGTCTGACACTTAACCTACTGAACTTCCCAGGCACCTCTAATGACTGATGATTTGATTCTTCCTGTCCCACTCCATTGATACTTGCTGATAGTAACAACACACAAAACTGTTGACTGAAAATTTTACTGCACCCCTGTGCTTATACTCCTAAGAGTTACTGCTTTCATATTATCCTAAGGTCACTCAAACAACCATGTTTTATTTAGGAAGTATTGTGTACAGAGCCCTGCACTACATGCTATTAAAATCCACCTTTAACTGAAACTCACCTAGAAGATGACTCATGTCAGTTCACAAACAATACAAATACTATTTATCAACTGAGTCTTTAATTACTTAGTGTTAAGAGCTTTTCCAGATGATGTCATAGATGTCATACATTTTATTTTTTTAATATTTTATTTATTTCTGAGAGGGAGAGAAAGACAGCATGAGCAGGGGAGGGTCAGAAGAGAGGGAGATACAGAATCCGAAATAGGCTCCAGGCTCTGAGCTGTCTGTCAGCACAGATCCTGACGTCGGGCTGGAACCCACTAACTGTGAGATCATAACCTGAGCTGAAGTCAGACGCTTAACTGACTGAGCCACCCAAGCGCCCAGATGTCACCCATTTTAAATTACCTCTATTTATTTACCTCAGGGAAGAATAAGCTTTCTAAATATGACTCAATAGTACATAGCAATGTACTTCTTATCTGTTTTCAAATAAAGACATGTGACTTTAGACTCAGCAAAATTCCTTTTTTTTAAACTTTTCTTTAACCACTTTTCAAAAGTTCTTTTGCATGAGGTTTTAAAAAATTGAAATATAATTGACATCTACCATTGTATCGGTTTCAAGTATACAGCATAATGACTTGATATTCATATGTATTACAAAATGATCACACAAATCTAGATTAACATCCATCAACACATAAATATTCAGTTTGTTTTTCCTTCTGATAAGACTTTTAAGGTCTCGCAGCAATTTTAAAATACACAAGGTAGTATTATTAACTATAATTACCATATTGTATAGTATATCCTAGAACTTATTTATTTAAAAAACAACTTTTTAATGTTTATTTTTGAGAGAGAGAAAGTGAGCCAGAAAGGGACAGAGAGAGAGGAGGACACCGAATATGAAACAGGCTCCAGGCTTTGAGTTGTCGTCACAGAGCCTGATGCAATGCTTAAACTCACAAACCGTGAGACCATGACCCGAGCCAAAGTTGGATGCTTAACCAACTGAGCCACCCAGGCACCCCTATTTTTATTACTGAAAGTTTTTACCTTTTGACCCTCTCTACCCATTTCACCCACCCCTCATCCTCTGCCTCAGGCAGCCACCAATCTGTTCGCTGTAACCATGAGCTCCTTTTTTTTTTCCTGTCTGTTTTTTAGACTCCACATATAAGTAAGATCATACATTTGCCTTTCTCTGACTGATTTCACTTAGCATAATATCTTCAAGGTATATCCATCTTGTCACCTAGCAATATTTCCTTCTTTTTATGGCTGAATAAAATTTTATTTCATTGTAGATATATACCACATTTCCTTTATCCACTCCTCCACTGATGAATACTTAGGTTGCTTCCATGTCTCAGGTATTATAAATAATATAGTAAGCATGGAGTTCAGATACTTTTAACATACAGAACACATTCTTAAGTTTGTCCTTTGCTTTACCTACTATCCTGTTTCTTCTGCTTTTAAATGATCTTATTCATAAAATAATTATTAATAATTGAAAGTCTTTCTTAAAGGAAGAAAAATATCTAGTGCTCTTCAGGTTCATAAAGAGCATCTTACATGCTATGCTTCATTTAATAATCCAGTACAGTTCCTCAAGTGTAGAAAATCATTCACTACAAAATTTCATTCCTTAACAATTAATATCAAAATAATGATTAACGAAAAATATTCCTTGATTTTCTTCCCTCTGGATACCAACTAATATTTCTGACATTTTATATTTTACAATTTTGTTTTGGTGTAGCTAAAAAAATTAAGGGGTTTTATAAGTCTTCTAAAATTGTAAAAAGAAAGGTTATTATGTATAATTATCCATGGAATATTTTTATCTTAACACATACGTATATAACATTTAAGTATAATAATTAAAACTCACATAAGCTAATAATGTACTATATGCTTTAATATTTAATATCCTTTGTAATTTAATTTTTAATTTCATCTAAAATGTTAGTTCTCTAAATAAAGCAAAACTTTCATTGTTTCCTTTTTCTGCTAACCTGTTTTTCTCCAACATCTGCTCTACACATCCCTCAACTAAAATGGCATTCAGTTCTTTAAATTACAAATATTTATTTACCTGTCATTCTGGACCTCTCCTCTCTGAGCCTCTTGAGAGCAGGAAATGAATGTTAGCTGGTTTTCCATAATTCACACAGCACTGCATATAATAAGTCTTCTGGTAAGTTTTGATTAATGAATGAATGAATGAATGCATGCATGAATAGGAATTAATATCTGTCCTCTGCCTATGGGGTTTGTGTAACATTTTTATGCATTTTAAATTGAACTAAAAATGTCATAGGGGATTTAAGGAATTATCTTTTTGGAGAAGAGTCTACATGAAAGTGTACCAGATATAATTTCTCATTTACCCAAATATATAGCATTCCAGGAATGCTAAATTGATTTTGTAGCCTTTAATTGCACCCAATGTATTCTTACTCATCTTTTTTTTTTTTGTACTTAAAATACTATTTCTTACAAAAGTAATTCAGGCTATTTGCACTCAAAAAGTTGAGGAGTTGAGGAGTTGGAGGAGGAGAGAAGAAGGGATGAGATATACAGGCATGTCCTGGGATGCTGCTAATATTCTAGGTGCCGGTTATATACATACGTTCACTTTGTAAGCTAAATCATTATGCAAGTTATGCTTAAAAGTTGGGGACTTTTCTGTAAATATATTTTAATAAAAATTATAACAGAAAGTGTTCCCTTTATGTCTTTAAAAATACAATAAATCATTAGATGTCAAAAAAATTTTGAAACAGTTTTCACAATGTGGCTTTGTAAGAGACAGAGCAAATGCTCTTATGCAGAGGGTAACTATTAGTAAATTCACTAATTAAGAGTAGTTATTACAATTCCAATTATGACTGGAAAAATTTTGTTTCTTCAAACTGATGTCTACTATACCTATGGCTGGGAGCCTTCTAAAGATAAAGCAATTTCATGTCTCACATTGCTCATTTATACTATCTGCTTCTCAATCTGCAATCAAGATTTTCAAATAACTTTAGTTCATTGAAAGACATTTTTATTTCTTTTTTTTTTAAATATTTTTATTTATTCCTAGGAGAGAGAGAGAGAGTGTGAGCAGGGGAGGGTCAGAGAGAGAGGGAGTCACAGACTGAAACAGGCTCCAGGCTCTGAGCTGGCAGTCAGCACAGAGCCCGACGCAGGGCCCTAACCCACGAACCGTGAGATCATGACCTAAGCGAAAGTCGGACGCTTAACCGACTAAGCCACCCAGGCGCCCCATTTTTATTTCTTTAACATTTTTTTCTGTTGGTAAGAACACTTAATCTTTATGAAAGTCTGACCCTCTTAACCATTTTTTAAATAGTTACATTATTATTGTCTATAGGTACAATTTGGTGCTATAGTCTCTACAGAAAATAACACTGAGGTGCCTCAAAAAAATTAAGGACAGAACTATCAAATGGTCCAGGGATCCCATTTCTGTTTTTTTCCCTTTTTGTATTGTTTTGTTTTTTGTTTTTGTTTTTTTTCTTTTTTATCCAAAAGAATTAAAATCAAGATCTTAGAGAGATATAAGCACTGTCATGTTCACTGTAGCACTATTCACAATAGCAAAGATGTGAAAGCAACCTAAATGTCTTTCGACAGATAAGTGGATAAAGAAAATATGATATGTACATGCAGTGGAATATTTTTCAGCCTTAAAAAAGGAAAAAACGAGATTCTACAGTATGTCATAACATGGATGAGCCTTGAGGGTGTTATGCTAAGTGAAAAATGCTGGTCACAGGAAGACAGGTACTACATGATTCCACTTGTATGAAGTATGTAAAATATTAAAATTCATAGAATCATGAGTGATATGGGGATTTTCAGAGGCTGGGAGAAAGGAAAACTGGGTAGTTACAAGACATTGGGTATTTTTTTTATCTTAATATATTTTATTTTTCTTATGTTCTTTATAATTAGTACTAGAATGAATAAATTTGCTCCTGTTTACCCCCTTTTTAGAAATAACTAATCAGTTTTCATTGTATGCTTCATCATCTTATCAGTAAATGAAAAAATAAATAAAATTCTAGTCCCAGTACTATGCTTGTGTTATTTCAATTATAATTACATCACTGTTACTAATTTTAAATTTTCATTCTGGCACTAAACAAGGATAATACAAACCTAGAGACTATCACTTGTGAGATGAATGTTATTAACAAAGGTTTCTTTGCAAAACCACTAATATATTACTGAAAATATAATTTTACCTATGAAAATTGCTTTCTACAATTTGTCAGAATATTACACATATATGGGATAATAACATCATTTCTTTTCAATGAAAGGAAATTGTAAAAATGCAGGAATGAGTTCACTTTGGAAGTTATAATCACTTAGAAAAATTTTGTCCAAGTTATATAGATAAATTTATGCATGAAATGTCTATTACATATGAATAAAATTTTTATTTTGACAGTTCCGGGTACAGGGATTGTCCATAAACATAATTTCAAACACACACACACACACACACACACACACAAATCCATAAGCAAAAAGTAAATTGTTTAATGATAGAGACTATACCTAATATTCTACATTATTTTTTTTACCTCTCTGTGTTACACTGGTTTACCCTGCTTGTCCAAATGGCCTTTGATGACTACAAATTTTCCTTATAGATTCAGCACCTACATCTCATTTTCTGAGAATAAATCATCCATTTTTCTGCTTTGCTATTGCACCTCACACACACTTCTGTAATTGTGCGGAAATACAGTAATACCATATCAATTGAAGTTCATGTATCAGATTCCCCTCAATATTTGAAGCACTGCTAGGAGGTTATACATCTCATTCTTGTTTCTATTCTTAGCTCTAAGGACACAGCTTGGCATATACTTGTTCAACAAGTATTTATTGACTAGATAAATGTCCACTCTAAATAAAAAAGGGCATACCATTTATAAAACAATAACTTTTCAAAGTTGATTCTATTAAAAGTCCTATTCATATCACTTCAATTATTATTTTATCAAATTATGATATGGTATAAATACATACACAGTAGAGTAATACAAATTCAAGGCATACATGATACATATCTTAAGTATGGTATACAAATTTGAGCAAATGTGGGAAATGGGGGCCACCATTGTATCATCACTGATAGTATCAGTACTGGGAATGGTCAAAATAGCACAAAAAGAGAATTCACTCATCTGACATTGATTTACAAAGTAAGACTCTAGTGCTTTTTGTGGATTTGAAGAGTTATTTTCTTTAAATGAAAGTAAGTAACTCATAGATTCACCATCTTATTTTTTCTATTCTTTTTAAAAGTAAAAGTTATATATATATCTCCATTGGTAAGAAACACACAAAATATAAAAGAGAGTAAAGAAGCAATTTTAAAAATCAACTGTACTCCACGATATAGGGATATACATTCTAATTAAAAAATTGGTGTGTTTCAATTCAAACATTAATCTGTGCATAGGTATATGTGTGTTCATGTTTATTCACAAAAATTGTTGGCATAATGTGACTCATATGGAAGATAAGGTTTTTGTAGCCTGTTCTCATTATCAAAAATAATAATATAAGGGGCGCCCGGGTGGCTTAGTCGGTTAAGCGTCCGACTTTCGCTCAGGTCATGATCTCGCGGTTCATGGGTTCGAGCCCCGCGTCGGGCTCTGTGCTGACTGCCACCTCAGAGCCTGGAACCTGTTGCAGTCTGTGACTCCCTCTCTCTCTGACCCTCCCCTGCTCATGCTGTCTCTCTCTGTCTCTCCTAGAAATAAATAAAAAACATTAAAATAATAATAATAATAATAATATAAAGCTCAATTTAAAATTTTAAAATATTAAAAATTCTGTCATATCTTAATGTCTGAATTATGGTTTATTATATGTATGAAGTATAGTTTAATTGACTTCTTATTTTGGCCTTGTGCATATCTTTAAAACAGTTTTGTATATGTAACATATACTCTTACTAATAATTTGGCATTAATCTATGATGAGATTTCTAAGGTAATACTTTATGCAACTCATATTTAAGGCTATCTTCTTTTTAATATATGATTTAGGGATATCTAGTTCTGCAATTAAAAGATTCAATGTTTTCACTATATAGATTCATAAGAATGACTAAGCATGTATTGTTATGATGTATCAGAATTCTGCAATGAAATCCAAGTCCAAATATTAATGAAAATGTTTTACTGAGGCTCCATATACTGTTCATTGTAAACTGAATTAAATATATAGTATGTTTTCCAGAGTTTCTGTTTGATTTTCATCAGAAGTGCTGGCTATGGGAATTAATATCAAGCTTCTTTATCACGCAAATAAGGTACAGTTCATTATAAGAAAACCTATTCATTTTTATTTCCTTAAGGCTTAATGTAAATTGTATGAATCACTCTAACAGCAAAAGCCATAATAGGAAGGAACAAAAAATATACTAAGTATACAAGAATAGGGTATAACACTGTGTGAGACATAAAATGTTAGCAGTTTTTCTTGTTTGTTTGATTTTCTTTTATTTCAGTGTTAGTGCCTCGTTTCTTCGATTTTAGAAACTATTTCCAATAGCAGGAAATTGTAATAATGGAATCTTTAGTTGAAATCTTCCCTAGCACATAATGACACGAATAGCACCCTCATTTTGTGCTTTCCTGTTAGAGAGATTAAGTTTGTTCAAATTGTCTTAAATCCAAACCTGGCATGTAATAAGATGAATGACAAAAAGATTTTTGAGTGACAGGTAAGGTCTACACTGTTTTTAATAAAGAATCAGATTAATAACTACATTATTCAATTGAATCTATGCTAACTTAAAAACATCTCGTAACACAGATTACTTTTTAATGTTTTTCAAGTATTTTTCCTAAGAGATCATGGAACAAAATTTATTTCAGAGGCTTGTCTTTCTATACTATACACCCACTGCATCTATTTCCTTATATATATAGAAAATGTGAAAGAGTCCTGAGAAATTCAGCCCATTATGTGAAAACACAATTATACTAAAAATGCCTTTTTCTTCCTGTTTTAAAATTACTCTGGTGTTATATGACTGGGGAGCAAGGGAGGTAATATAGGTTCGATTGCACAGCTCTTTAACATCATGGAAAATAAACGTTAAAATTAGATCCAAGCTGAACAAGGACAGGTGACTGGAATGCAGGGAGAATTTTGCTGCAAGTGGAGAGAGAAAGACTTTCTGTAATGGTAAAAGGAGCAATGAATCTGAGCAGAGTGACTGTCCGTGAGACTCTTGAACTCACAGAGAGAATACACAACCCCTATTTCCTCTTAGAGTCTGTCCAAACTCATTAGAAAGCTAATTGCAACTGTCTGTTCAAATACTGGTGAACAGCAGGTTTTTTTTTTTTTTTCTCCCTTTCCTTCCTCTTCCATTCACAGATAATCTCTCTACTATGTCGGCTTCTGATAAGGGAAGAACATGCAAACCTTGAATTCCCTGTAACCACTGCGCTATTCACTGCTAGAATGAAATAGAATCATTGTATTTAAAGCAGATTTAATTTTTCAAGGCTGTAATTCTTGGTGGGAGTTAGGGTATATTAACGGTGAAACTGTTAGAAGAGAATTACTTTTCTGTCTGAGAAACCAAATCAATGGAAGTAATTTTTATAGTCTTGGCATTCACTGAATTAATCCTTTAAACACACTCCATTGCAAAATTTTGTTTCTACCCTAGATATTTAAGGGTGTATTCCTCTCAGAGATTATGACTGTAACTTAACTGTCATCATGACAACTGTAGTTTTATAACTAACTTTCTAATATAATTATAATCATTACCCTACTAAATCATTTTTATGTTGCTAAAATATGCTATATGCTAAGCATATTAAAGTAATATGTAAATCTAAGGTAAGGTGTGTTCTTTAATAAAAATTAAAACGATATGGTAGAGTAAGCAAGAGCTTTGGAGTTAGAGTCCTAGCTCTAATATCTTCTGTGTGATAGTTCATCACCTTTAAAATGGAAATAACCTACCAGCAACCTTAGTATTGTTTCTTTTTAATGTTTTATTTATTTCTGAGAGACAGAGAGACAGCATGAGCAGGGAAGGGTGAGAGAGAGAGGGAGGCACAGAATCCGAAGCAGGCTCCAGGCTCTGAGCCGGCTGTCAGCACAGAGCCCGACGTGGGGCTCAAACCAAGGAACCGTGAGATCATGACCTGAGCCGACACTTAACTGACTGAGCCACCCAGGTGTCCCATTATTATTTCAAATTTAATAAGGCACCTCCCACAATGTCAGACATAGAGCAATTTCATATCATACATATTTTGATAATCTTGAAACCTTTTCTCAAACTTCTCTTTCATGTGTCAAATTTTTGTTGTTTGCCCTCCTAGACAACCATGTGTATTTATGTTCTCTTAACAGCTCAAAGCATTTTTTGAAGACCTCAGATGTCACCATCTGCACAGTCAAAGGACTTTTTCTCTACATTTTCCCCCATAGTTTATGGTAAACCATATAGAGGGAGAAAATGCTTATTTTTCCTAATAGACTGTTATCTCTGATGGGCATCTTTTAAATAATTTTATCCTCCCAAACAACTACAAATAGATTATTTATCATGGTAGCGTATTACAAAACCACTCAAGTGAAATCAACTGAAACTTTGGAATAACTGTAATTTGCTCTTTTGAGATTTCCTTTAAGTCAGTCATGGATCACTTTAACATTAATTCAGGAAAATGGAGTAACACTTTATTATTTACATTTTCAAGTACAACTCAAAGGTAGTTTGTAAGTTTCAAAACGATTATTACCTTGAACTAATTTGTCCGTACTTTGCTCCCTTGTTTCTTGCTAACTCACAATTACATCAAATAGCAGAAGATAAACTAATTTGCAAAGTACTGGGTTTTTTTTTTTTTTTTGCTGTTTTTCTGCAGTCATTTTTTAACACCGAATGCTATATTGTTTTGCTTTGCATATAGGTACAATTTCTTTTAGAAGATTCCTGATCCTAATATAAGTCATTATTTATCAGCCTTTGATAGAAGATCAAAGATAGGCTTGCCGATTCTTGTGATATTTATGGATATTAATGTTATCTTGAAATACTATTTATTTATTTGTTTATAGAAAACCGCAAACACTTATCAATGATGTAGAGTTCATTTTCATATAGCATCAGTAAAAGCTTTGGCAATTGTATTGTGTTGTAAGTATTTTGAGGTATAATCAACAAATTTCAATGCATTGTGAAATCAACACTGTTTAACAATGGTGTGTCAATGACTTTTATTTTTCATTTGGTGGGTTTTTTTTCTTCTTTAAGTAAATTTTACCCAGCTGTAGGTGAAAAAATGTGGTATTCAAAACCCAAATTTCCTTTGCACTGATGATTCTTAGAAAAATAAACAAATACAGACAGACATCTGCTTACATATGTATGTCACACTTAGTTTTCACAGTTTAAAACTTCCCCATGTACGAAAGATAGACTATTCATACATCTGTAGCAATGAAATGTCTAAGGTACTTCTTACAGTATTTGTAACCTCTTATACAAAGAGCCTGCCCCTAAGGAATGTCCAGTTAGGCATATTAAATGGGAATTCATTTTGATATACACCTAAGTAATTATAAGGCTTTATATTTTATGAAAATTAATGTTATTTTTACATAATTCATATGCTTTTTTCTTTTGTAATTTTGGCCCTTTTGATCATCATAGATAATTAACAGTTTAATGAATCCCTCAAAGATCACATTTCTTATTTAATAAAACAGAAAATTTCAGATAGTACTTATTTCAGTAGGAAATGATACTCAACAAATATTTGTTAACTATTTAGAATATCATCACTTTCATATTAAAGATATCCAAGGCTATATAAGTTATAACTCAGAGAAGTTATGTTGTCTTTAACTTGTATCTACATCCAGAAGGATAGGGAATACTCACCTGTTGTGATAATAAACACATAACTGACACATAAAATGTGTAAGAAAATCTGTGGCAATAATTAAGTCCTTGAAAACTCATGTCCTACAGTGCCTTAATATGGATAGTCCAGAAGCTTTAACATTTCTGGACTGGTTCTGGTTAAATGCAATCTATTTTTTTAGCCATTTTCATTTGAGTGGGTACCTATCATATTCTGTGTCCGATGTTGTATAGCATATATATGAGGACTCTTTAATATAGAATGTCCATGTCTGTGATAAAGGCAATGTTCTACATATGCTCTTTCCATTATGATAGTCACTAGTGACATGAGGTTGTGGAGCACTGGAGATGTGTCAAATGTGACTGGGGAACTGATTTTTTTTTAAACTTTAATTTAATAATTATATTTAAATAGCTATATGTCTCTCATTTCTACTGCATTGGAGGGCTTAGATAAAGCATTCTTCTTAAAACAAAAAACAGAATTCTAGATATAATGTGAATAGTCCTTATTCCAGACATATATATTTTTAATTTTATTTTTAAAATTTTTAATGTGTATTTATTATTGAGACAGAAACAGAGCATGAGTCGGGGAAGGACAGAGAGAGAGGGAGGCACAGAATCCAAAGCAGGCTCCAGGCTCTGAGCTATCAGCACAGAGCTTGAAGCGGGGCTCGAACCCATGAACTGTGAGATCATGACCTGAGCCGAAGTTGGATGCCCAAAAGACTGAGCCACCCACGCGCCTCTCTAGACATATATTTATATTACTGTGCTACCACTCAGTGCCCTGTAGGCAGGCACTGAGGAGTTTGGCATTCTGGGTGTTCAGTGAAATTAATACCTGCAGAAGGAAGAGGAAATAAGTAGGATTGAGTGGATAGAGTAGCTGACATATGATGTAGGCTTGAGTCCTAAACCAAACCACTGAGGAATTCTGGGGAAGCTATTTACATTTCCACTGCCAGGAGCTCCAGAGGTGTAATCGGTTAGAGCGCGGTACTTATAGATTTCCACTGCTCAGATCCACTTTTTCATACATATTTAGGGAACAGTGTCTACAACATTCTCATTGGCCTTGCTCCCTGGGGAAAACTTAGAAGAAGAAGACTAGTGAGAAAAAAAACACAACCTATCACTGAAACTAGTCTTGAGGTGTCAACTTAGATTACTTTCCTATCCTTTCTAGATTCCCTTTATTATCAGCTAACACTTTTATTGATATTTGTGACCTAACCAGTGGCACAATTTAGACCGTCCAGCCCACGGAGTCTGTGCTCCTGGTCATTATGCTTATTTAAGGCCAGGGTTGCTGCACTTGTTCATTCACCCTGAAATTGGGCAATGAAATACCAGCGGATCACTCGAATACCACACATGTATATTCTTACCTGCTCCCATTGTGTAACAGCAGGCCTACCTCATCCTGATGATCTAATCAATTAGGCCAGCCAGGATAGTGAATTATTTACTTCACTCCTATCCGTTGGATGCAAGGAGGCCAAAGTACTCAGGTAGTAGATATAATTTATAGATCAGTGGGACTTTTTCTGTTGTCCTGGAGAAAGTATGCCTGCTACAGGGACTGGAGGATCTAAGCTTTCATAAGTCAGATTCATGAGCATGAAAACCACAAAATACCCTAGTGGGTCATTGGGGGTGATGATAAGGGTAAATGGGCCTTCTTCCACTGTTTCTACTCTTTGGTTCTAGAAATCATACATTCTTTCTATTAAGAACTGGGTATTCAATATATATACTGAATTCTGGAAGACAGTGTTCCAGACAGCTTATCAGTTCTGAACTGGCATTTCATATGTACTTTTACAGACCATTCCAGCCACAGACCATCAACCTGGGGGCTTGGGGTTGCATAGTATGTGAAATGTCTAGTGGAATCCATTTATCTTCCAGCTTCAGGATTTGTTAGTCTCTATTACTTTACAAAAATAAATCTTCCATGGGGTCGGAGGAGTGAGTTAAGGTGCAAAAACGGGTAGACAACAGGAGTCTGGATTACCTGCTCAGTTTTCATGAAGGAAAACTCAGGTCATGCCCAATTCTGGATACTCCACTTCAAATTTAAAGTGAACTGCCCCTGAACCCACTCAAAGTCATGACTTGATTGGTCTGACAGAACTCACTCATTTTAGCTAGTTTAGGCTGCATGGTGATCTGGTGCACTGTGGTCCTCTATCAGGGCTCAAAAGCAAGCCAAGGAAACTTTTAAAAATGAATGTACTTTTGAAATCATCCTAAATACCCAAGAAATTGACCTGAAGTCAGAACAAACTCCCCAACTGTAGGGAGAGAAGAGGCCACATTAAAGAAGATAGGAAGTATAGAGACATAGTTTAGGGGAGAAATGGATCAGAAGGACTATGGAGGGGAGGGAGCTGTGGTCATGGAGAAAGGAGAGAGAGAGAGAGAGAGAGACAGAGAGAGAGACAGAGACAGAGAAAGACAGAGAGAGAATGAGACTGGCTGAATTTTGGGAGTTCTTGCAACCAGTGGAGTTTAAAGCCTGGAGTTTTAAATGTCAGTGGGCTTGGCTGACATAGAGCCCCGAGGGCACCACTCTACTTGGTAGTGGAGGCAGGCAAACAACCTGGGGGAAGACAGTATGGAAACAACAATATAAAGGAAATGCCTAGGGCACCCACAGTGGGGAGATTATTGCTCCTCTTGGAAAGCATCTCTGAGAAGAAGAATTCACAGAGACATCTCTCCAGGAAAAAAAGAACTGGCTGGTGCTAGTTCCCCTTCCCACCCTTACCCATTTCCCTTCCCCCCCCTCCCCGGCATAGACATGGATCCACCTGAGGGAAGTGGCTGAGCATGGACCCTGGCTAAATGTTAGGCTCACACCAAGCACCCTGGACCCTGTGCTCTGGAGGGCCTGTCCTTCTCAGTCAAGCTCACCTCAGTACCAATATGGAGGGCCCCTCTCACAAAAGACCAGCACAAACCTCTGCCCACACCATATCTCCCAACCAGGGAGATCTGCAGGGACTCAGTTCTGTTGGAGCTGGTGTCAGAGCAGTGCACAAGCAGACCAGAGCACACCTAGTTAAAACTTACCATATTCAGACCACAGCAAAGGAAAGCCTCTGAAGATGACTGGCCTGAAGGATAAAGCAGAAAACACAACAGAAGAGCTCCTGCAGCACAGGCTCGAGACATTCCCTGAAGCACCAAACTCTGGGCACTACATGCCCTCTTCTTCATAAAGCCATTATCGTCAGAAGCAGTAGACATAACTGGCCTTTCTAACACACAGAAGGCAGAAACTTAGACAAAAATGCCACGACGGAGGAATTTATCCAAAATGAAAGAACAAGATACGATCATGGTCAGAGATCTAAGGGAAGCAGATATAAGTAGTATGCCTGATGGAGAATTTAAAGCAACATTCATAAGAATACTCACTGGGCTCAAGAAAGGTATCAGTGAGGCCCTTACCACAGATATAAGAGAGTTAAAAAAGAATCAATGAGAGATGAAGAATGCAATAAATGAGATTGGAAACAAGCTTAATGCAATGAAGAGCAGGTTGGAAGAAGAAAAGGAACAAACTGGTCACTTAGAAGGCAAAATAATGGAAAATGATGAAGCTGAACAAAAGAGTGAAAGAAAAATTATGCAACACAAGAATAGACTTAAAGAACTCAGTGACTTCATCAAATGTAATAACATTTATGTTACAGGAGTCCCCGGAGAAGAGAGAGAAAAGGGGTAACAAAATTTATTTTAAGGAATAAAAACAGAAAACTTTCCTGATCCAGGAGAAAAAACACACATCCACATCTAGGACACACAGAGAACTTCATCGAAATCAACAAAAGCAGATTAACACCAAGCTATGTTATATTGAATTTGTGAAATACAGTGAAAAAGAAAAAAATTCTTAAAATGAGCAAAACAAAAAAGTCCTTAACTTACAAGGGAATTCCTGTAAAACTAGCTTGAGATTTCTCAACAGAAATTTGTCAATCCAGAAGGGACAGGCATGTTTTATTCAAAGTGCTGAATGGGGAACATCTGAAGCCAAGAATACTCTATCCAGCAAAGCTATCAGTCAGAATAGGAGAGATAAAGACTTTCCCAGCCAAAAAACAAAACAAAACAAAAACAAAAACAAAGAAAAACTTCACAACAACAATAACAACAACAAAAAACCTTAAAGGAGTTTGTGAACACAAAATTAGCCCTGCAAGAAATATTAAAGGAGTGCAAAGGAGAGTGCAAAGCAGAGACCTAAAGTGACAAAGACAAGAAAGGATCAGAGAAGTCTCCGCAAACAATGACAAAACAATGACAAGATGACACTAAATATATATCTATTAATAATTACTTTGTTTTTAAAAAAGTTTTAATGTTTATTTTAAAGATAGAGAGACAGAGTGTGAGCATGGGAGGGGCAAAGAGAGGGAGTCACAGAATCTGAAGCAGGCTCCAGGCTCTGAGCTGTCAGCACAGAGCCTTATGTAGAGCTTGAACCCACAAACAATAAAATCAGTACCTCAGCTCTCTCTCTGACCCTCCCCTGCTCACGCTGTCTCTCTCTCTCCTAGAAATAAATTAAAAAATATATATATATTAAAAAAAAATCAGTACCCGAGATAAAGGCAGACGCTCAACTGCTGAGCCACCCAGGTGCCTGAATTATCAATAATTATTTTGAATATAAATGGACTGAATGCTCCAATCAAAAGACACAGAGTGTCAGACATTGACACTGTGATAAAAAAGGAACACCCATCTATATGCTTCCTACAAGAGATTCATTTTAGATCTAAAGACACCTGCAGACTGAAAGTGAGTGGATGAAAAAATGAATGATTCAATTTAAAAAAGGTCAGAAGACATGAATATACATTTGTCTAAAGGAGACATATAGATGGCCAATAGACACATGAAAAAATGTTCAACATCACTCATCGTTAGTGAAAAACAAATCAAAACTAAAATGAGTTATCACCTCAGATTTGTCATAATGGCTAAAGTCAACAACACACCAAACAACAGGTGTTGGTGAGGATGTGGAGAAGGAAGAATCCTCTTGCACTGTTGATGGGAATGCAAACTGGTACAGCCATTCTGGAAAACAGTATAGAGTTTCCTCAAAAAGTTAAAAATAGAACCACCCTATAGCAATTGCACCATAATTACTCCAAGAATGAAAAAATGCTACTTTAAAGGGATATATGCACCCTGACATTTATAGCAACATTATCTACAATAGCCAAATCACAAAATCAGTCCAAGAGTCCATCAACTGATGGACTGACTATATATATATAGTGGAATATTACCTAGCCATTAAAAAGAATGAAATCTTGTTATTTGCAACAACATGGATAGATCTAGAGAGTATTAGACTAAGCAAAATAAGTAAAAGAAAGACAAATCCCATATCATTTCATTCCTATGTGGAAATAAAAAACAGAATTATGAGCAAAGGTGAAAAAAAAAAGACAAACTAAGAAACAGACTCTTAACTATAGGGAATAAACTGATGGTTACCAGAGGGGATACTGATGGGGGGGACAGTTTAAATGGGTGATGGAGATTAAGAAGTGCACCTGTGATGAGCACTGAGTGTTGTATGAAAGCACTGAGTCACTATATTGTGCACCTGAAACTAATATTATACTGTATGTTAACAAACTGGAATTTAAATAAACACTTAAAATATATTAATAATTAAATATCCAAAACTATTAGATTATGTTAAAAAGTATATTTATAATGGTGTTCAATTTAAATATATATATATGTAAAGTTAAAAATAGTTGATTAATTACTTAAAATAAATTTTAAAAAAGAAAAAGAATCTAGTTTAGTGGCAAAGTAGAATCTCAGGAGCCAATCCTGTGATTCTATGACTGCCGTTTGCTAAGAGCCTCACGTGGCATCTTTTCTAAACACTGATAGCTCAAATACCACTGGGTTTCCTAGTTTAATGGCTGAAGCAACAGCAATGCTTGCACCTCAGGCTGGATGTGCTGTAAAGCACTTTCAATCCCCACCCAAGTGGTAGTCTTTCATGTTATCCAGTATATAAGTTGAAATAGTATTTCAATGTATGGGATATGCTGCTTCCAAAATTTGAAAAGGCTTAATGGGTATATTTTATATATTTCTGTCCTTACGGTAGGAAATTCAAGATATGAAAAATTAACTTCTATTTTGAAAGGGATGTTTTATATATATCTGATCATTGGACCCTTAAAAAGTTTACTGATGTGACAAGCTACTGAATCTTCATAAGGACTATCTTCCATTTTTGAAGTATATGTCTTATCCAGGTCCCCAAGGTACTAGCCACTCTTGTACATCTAACCAAATGAGCATAATATCATGAAGGATGTTGGGCAAAATAATGTTTGCTACAATATTCAGGTAGGTCAGATCTCTCCAGACTGTATTATTTATTACCTACAGTTGGATAATTAACATACTTCTAACAGTAAAACCATAACTGCATACTTTTGTCTACACCATGTGATTGCAAAATTCCTCACTCCTTTTTCTGATCTGAATAAAAAATAATGCATTTGACAAATCAGTGGTCACATATCATGTGCCTGAGCCATTTTCAATCCACTCCAGTGAAGATATGCATCTAGCAGAGTGGCTTCAACTGTGGGGGAGGTATCATGAGTTGTCACCTGCTATCATACTCCAGTATTCATTTGATTTTGAAGGACCAAAATTGTTAACAAAATGACAGTAACCATCATGCATCATTAGATCTTTAAAGGTGACCCTCATTTACAGAATCCCTTGAGATACAGTGTTAGTTTTGATTTACTGTAATGAGCAAAGGTGGCAGTTTCAGAGGCTTTGCCATGTTCTCTTGTACTATAATAGCCCTTACCGTGTAGGCCAAGAACCCAATGGCTGGGCTGTGCCAAATACCAGGTATGCACACTACAACTATACTTTTGTAAATGGTATGCAATCATCAGATGAATGTGAAGATCTAGTAGATCCAATGTAAATCAGACCTTGCCTAGAACTCCAGGTATTATGTAGTTCTAGTTTGTCCCTCCTTTGAGAAGGGCCATCAATATCAATGTCTACTCAGACCTATGTTTCAGAATCCTCAAAACCTTTTGGTACTTGATATTACTTGTGTATAGTTACTTAAATAAATGTTCTAAGATCTCTTGAGGAAAGGCTGGGACATATTTATAGCACATACTTGCTATATGTTATAAGATCCTTCTTCCTGGGACTCAGTTTCCTTTTGGTCCAATGGGTTTGGGAAGTCAAAACTGGCTCAGAACAAGAAACTGGGTAATGGATCACCACTTCTTATTTTGGTGTCTGTTCTAAGGTTATGCATCCTTGTGTCTTCTGCTCACAAAGTTGAGTTGTGCTCTTTGGGATGACTATATATTTTGGTCCTCGGGATTTGGTGTTCTTTGAACCATGTCCTTAATGTTCTACTGTTCTTGATCCCTTGGTTGTCACTCTATGTCATTTATAATAATTGTATCCACCTGACTTTTTGGGTTAACAATATGGCCCCTGTAATGTTAGCATTTCATCACTGTCATTGCTTTCAGTGAGCCTTGTTTTATAATGACTTCTTCTACCTATAACCCTGGCACAGAGAAAAGAGCCACCCTAAATTTTTTTTACCAACACATACCTTATATACTTTGCAATGAAGAATCCTATAGGCATTCTGGTATATTTTCTAGATTTACGTAGTTTACCTATTCTACAATGGTCACTTCTCAAAGCTTTTAAATTCCTTCCTCTACCATTTGCCAGAGTGGTCTTCCTAAAAAGTTCCTATTTCAACTTTTCTGACATGGTGCCATCACTTTTTCTATCTTCTAGGACCTCTCCAAGTAGAAAGTTCATATTATCTCCAGAATACTACTAGATTTTCCAATCCTGTATCTTCAGAGAATTATCTTCCCTATTCCATGTTTGGGCTCCTGTGATTAAGCAACTTCAAATTCTGTCATATGTGTACCGTCCTTCTTCTTCAAATACATGATGCCAAGGTTTTGCAGCTCCTTTGGAGTACAGTTCTTTTCTTCTGTTATTAGATCCAGCACATCCAAAGCTAGGTTATGCGACAAGTTGACCCTCGCTACAAGACTAATGAGTAGTATGGGAAGTAAGAACAAATACTATGAGGGACTGAGGAACAATTTTTTAAAAATTTTTAATGTTTATTTATTTTTGAGAAAGAGTGAGGGAACATGCAAGCAGGAGAAGGACAGAGAGAGAGAGAGTCACAGAATCCGAAGTAGGCTCCAGTTTCTGAGCTGTCAGCACAGAGCAAAATGCACAGCTGGAACTCACCAACCATGAGGTCATGGCCTGGGCTGAAGGTGGACACTTAACTGACTGAGCCACCAGGCACTTTGGATTGAAGAACAATTTTAAAGAAATTTTAATAGAAATCTACACTCCATCTTGTTCTTTTCAACCCTGGCATCACTAACTTTGCAGAGAACTCATTCTAAAAACATTTGAGTGCAAAAAAGAAAGAAAAGAAAAAGAAAAAGAATTGCACTAAAAATAGACTGGGTTGCAAAAACAGAAACATCTTCCAAGTTTAGGAAAATGAAAGTTAACAAGCTTGTCACAACAAAGGAAATCACTAACAAGAGTGAAAAGACAGGTGTGCCTAGGTAGCTCGATTGGTTAAGCATCTATCTTCAGCTCAGGTCATATTCTCAAGATTTGTGGGTTTGAGTCCCACATCGGGCTCTGTGCTGATAGCTTGGAACCTGGAGCCTGCTTTGGATTCTGTGTTTCCCTCTCTCTCTGTCACTGTGCGCTCTCTCTCTCTCAAAAAATGAATAAACATTGAAAGAGTATACAAAAAATATACAAAAAGAACCTATAGCACGGGGGAAATTGCAAATCATAGATCTGATACTATGTTTCAAAAATACAAACAAAAAGAACATACAAAAACTTATAACACAATTAAAAATGGGCTAAAAGATACATCTTCAAAGAAAACACAGGAAAGTCCAACAAGTAAATGAAAAAATACTCAATAGCAGTAATCCTGAGGGAAATGCAAATCAAAATTGTAACAAGATATTACCTCCTATCTGACAGGATGTCACAAAAAAATAAAAGAAGTGTTGCGAGGCTGTGTACAAATTGGAACCCTTGCACATTGTAGAAATATAAGTCAGTGCATCCTCTGTGGAAAATAGTATGAGGGAGTCCTTAAAAAAGTTAAAAACAGAACTACTACATGATCCAATAATCCCTTCTCTGTGTATTAATCCAAAAGAATTTGAATGAGAATCTTGAAGAGATATTATCATGCCAGTGTTCATTGCAGCAGCATTTACCACAGCCATAGCATCAAATTACCCATTGACAGATGAATAAATAAGGATGATGTAGTATATACATACAATGGAATAGCATACAGGCTTCGAAAAGAAGAACATTCTGCAATATGCCACAACATAATGAATCTTGAGGACATTATGCTAAGTGAAATAAGCCAGCCAAAGAAAGCCAAATACTACATGATTCCACTTATGTGAAGTATCTAAAACGGCCAAATTTATACAATCTAGAGTGGAATGGTCATTTCTGAGGGGTACAGGGAAGTAGGAAATGACAAGCTATCAACCAATGGCATAAAGCTTCAGTTGAGCAAGATAAATACCTCTAGAGATATGCTGTACAACACTTACCTACGGTCAACTATAATATATTTTACATTTAAAAAAGTTAAGAGGACAGACACCATTGTAAGTGTAGTTTCCAACATAAAATAATAAAAGGAAAGTTAATAGGAACAAGTATCAAGTACAAAAATTGAATACAAAAAAGTAAATGTGCAAATGAAATATTCAGGTACGTGAATATGAAATACTGAGTCATTCATACTGCTGTTTGCCTATAGGGATCTCTTTGTCTTCCATTATATAGAAGGACTTATTTTTTCCTCATCAGTGAACAGTATAAGTAGATGTCTGATGCTGAAAATGTTGATTAGCCTCCTTCCTTTTAAATTCTAAACCCTACCTACCATATGGGGATATTATCTAACATCCTTAAAAGCACAGAGACTAGTTAAATTTTCACCCAATTATAGCTTTCTGTTCTTGTATGAACTGGATTATTCTCATTAAAATTAGTTATATTTCATAAACTATTTATAGAAATAGCTATTGTATTGGTGTGCTCAGTCTGCTTTAAGAAAATATTATACACTGGGTGACTGAATTAACAGATATTTGTTTTTCACAGACTGGAGCCTGGGAAGTATAAAGTTTCCAGCAGATTAAGTTCATTGTGAGGGCCTCATTCTGATTTGTAGATGGAAGCCTTCTCACCAAGTCTCCCATGGAAGAGCTCTCGAGCCTCCTATTCTTCTTATAGGAGCATAAATTCCATCATGAGAGTCCTATTCTTATGATCTCTTCTAGGCTTCATTATTCCTGAATTCCCACCTCCAAATATCATCACGCTGGAGATTAAGGCTTCAACATATAAAAAGAGATTCAGTACATAATAGCTATTACTTAAAAAAATAATGATGAAGAGTAATATCAGCACAATGGCTACATAAGGCACCCTTTGTTCATATTGCTCATCTTAGCTACAAAAACTGGCTGGCACCCATGGACAAAAGTACCTATGTGCGAGCTGGGAGAGCAAGCATCATATATCAAAGGATCCAAGAGGAGTCCTGCCTACTTGTGTGTCAATTAATAAGCATGCAGATTTTAGTTGTGGCAGTGGGTTCTACAGTGGCCTATGAACTGGCTTCAACCCCTTTCAGCTATAGTCTAAAAGTCCCTGGCAAACACTGTCTTAGGTACCCATGAATGAGAGAGCCTTTGTTCCAGAGCAGTTCCAGCATACCGCTGAAGTTCAAAAATACAAGCTTGTTGGCATTAGATAGGGTTAAGAGGAATGGTTTGACTTTATCCAATTACCATTACCCCATGGTGGCAAAACTCAGGGCTAGAAATCTGTCCAGCCTACAGTTTTTCCTTTGGAGGAAAGGGAGTGTGTGAGTGAGCATCAGACTTTCTCAACTGTGTGAAATGCTTCCAAAGGGGCTCATTTCTCTCTCACTCCCTCAAAAGTACTGAATCACTGGCTATAAAATTGAAGGACAGGAAGGCTGGGGGAGTGTCAGATAGAATTCTCAGAAGGCAATAAAGGGATAGAGATCCTATAAAGTGTGTTACAAATTCTATCCAGAAGCATTAGTTAAATCCACACCTATTGATATTAACTCCAAACTGTAAATAGATTGAATTATCTGTTCAAAGGGCATAGAGTGTGTATATGGATTAAAAACAAAACAACAATCATCACAAAAAACCAGATCCATTGACAGACTCACGTCAGCTTTAAGAACACACAGAGGTTCAAAGTTAAGACATGGGAAAAGATACTCTCAGCAAGTGGAAAGCAAAAGAGAGATATAGCTAAACTTATATCAAGAAAAATAATATTTAAGACAAAAACTGTAGCAAGATACTATGACATTTGTTATATAAAGGTAAAGGTGCCAATCTATTAAGAGATATAACAATCAAAAATATATACCTAGGTAATATCAAAATACTCAGCTATATTATTCAATACTAACAGATCTGAATAGAGATGAGTACAACAATATAATAACATTAGGGATCTCAATAGTGTACTTTCAAAAAGTGATAGATCTAGACAGAAATGGACATAAAGTGTTAATATCCAAACTACATGAAAAACTCATACAACTCAATAGCAAAGAGAAGGATTAGAAAATGAGCAGAGGAACTGAACAGGCATTTTTCCAAAGATAGGCCAACACTTACATGAAGAGATATTCAAGAGATACACTAATTGTCATGGAAATGCAAATCAAAACCACATTGAGATATTACTTCACACCAGGTATAATGGATATCAAAAAAGAAAAAGAAAAGATAAAAGGCAAGTGTTGGCTAGATGTGGAGAAAAGGGAAGCCTCATGCACTGTTGGTGGGAATGTGAACTGGTGCAAGCACTATGGAAAACAGTACAGAGGTTCCTCAAAATAAAAACAGAACTACCAGGGGCGCCCGGGGGGCTCAGTCGGTTGAGCGTCCGACTTTAGCTCAGGTCATGATCTCGCGGTTCGTGGGTTCGAGCCCCGCGTCGGGCTCTGTGCTGACTGCCAGTTCAGAGCTTGGAGCCTGTTTCAGTCTGTGACTCCCTCTCTCTCTCTGACCCTCCCCTGTTCACGCTGTCTCTCTCTCTCTCCTAGAAATAAATAAAATAAAAAGAAAACATTAAAAAAAAAAAACACAGAACTACCATATGATCTATCAGTCCTACTTCTGGGCACATATCCAAAGGAAATAAGATCAATGTCTCAAAGAGATATCATATTCTCATGTTTATTGCAGCATAATCCAGAATAGTCAACATATGGGAACAACGTGAGGATTCTACAGATGAATGAATAAATGTGAGATATAACTATATCTATACCTATATCTGTATCTATATCTACATCTACATCTATATTTATCTACATCTATCTCAAATACTCAGCCATAAGAAGAAGGAAGTTTTGCCATTTGCAACAACATGAATTGACCTTGAGCATTACGGTAAATGAAGTAAACCAGACAGAGGACTAATACTGCATGATCTCAAATATAAGTGGAATTTTAGGTAGCTGAACTCATAGAATGCAGAATGCTGGGGTTGGGTGAAATGTTGGTCAAAGGGTACAAACTTTGAGTTATGAGACAAATAAGTCCTGGGAGCTAATATATAACCTAGTGAGTACAGTTTATAATACCATGTTATATTCTTGAAAATTGCTAAAAGAGGAGATTTTAAATGTAATCACCACAAAAAAAGAAATGGTAACTTTATGAGGTTATGGAAATATTAACTAATGATACCTGGTAATCATTTCACAATATCAAATCAGTATGTTGTACACATCAAAGTGATACAATATTATGTGTGAATTACATATCAAAAAATTGAAAAAAACATTAATGCTACAGTGAAATATTAATGATGCATATAACAGTTGATGAGTAGCGACAATTTTGTCAGAATACCATGCCTCCAAATATGATATATTGATATCCTATAATATTTATAATATAAAGTTTACACATTACTATACTGAGGGCACTAGAATATTTGGAATGTACACCCTGTACTTTATTGCCTTCCCTCTGTTTGTTGAGATCTTATTCTTCCATCCCATTTGCCACAGTTCTACAATCACTTCAAATATGGGAAAATGAAAGATAACACATAAGAGGGCATGTATATAGAAACACAGAGAATTTTGCACAACTTGACAATGTGTACATCTAATTATCTCTTTAAGTGAATATTCAAGTCAGAATTTAAAAATGTAGCAAAATGTCTGGACAAAAATATGCCCTAGGCTGTGGTTCAAACAGGAGGATAAAAATAGTAATAGGTCCAGATGCCTGCTGAAAGATTTGTTATTTTCTTCAGTTGAAACATAAAACAACCCACCCATAAATAATTATACAGGCAAGCTGTAAACCTTTACTCTTTCGTCTTTTGTTTTTTTTAAGCAGCGCTTTGCAGAATTTATTTATACTTACATTTTAACCCATCACAATGTCAAGACGATTTACCAGGGATCTCCGTTGTTAACTGGTTATTTTAATACAAAACTGAATAGGCTGAGTATTTTATATATGCCTTAAAAATGTCTATTCAAGAACTAAAGCCTGTAACATCATTTACTACTTTACTTGTGATTTTATTATACAAAAAAATGTAAAATATAAATGTATTTCTAACTGTTATAGTGGAAAATGAATCTTTCTTTGGTGTAGGGTTTATTTCCCTCATGTTATTCAATTAAAATAATGTACATTATTTTATCTGTTATCTGCTACATCACACATTAGAACTCCAAAGGTAGTTTTAATAAATTATTGTGTACATCTGCTGTCCCTGGTATTTTGACATTCATATGCAGTGTATTTATTCATATGTTTTTGCTTTGTTGCTCAAAAAATTACTTTTTTACTTGAGAGTCTGCATCATGATTCTCAAGTGGCCTTGGACAAGCATGGGTAAATCACTGTATTGGGTGCAATTATAAAGGTTAGTGTTTTCTACATGCAGACTAAAAGATCCTATCAAAACAATTACCTACCTGTGTTCAGAAAGAGAGAAAGAAACATGATAATGAAATCTGAGCAGTAGGTGCCAAGTTAATTCCTGTCAGTTTTCCTACGGGAGGAGTAGTGGTAAGGTGTTTATATCATTTCCTTTTTGTCATACTGTCTCTTCCTTCATTCTCAGCTTTATCACTTACTGTCTATGTCCTTCTATACATTAATCAATATTCTTGAGTCTCAGATTTTCAATAAAAATATTCTACTACTACTCCTTTCATCTTATCTTGTCTGACATAAACAAATCACAAAAAAACCTTGGGGGAAATCGCAAAGACCTAATTTCTTCGTGCTTATTTATATTAGGGCAGTTTTGTGCTAATGGATAAAATCCAATGTCAGAATAGATGAGTAGAGGTAAATATTCATGATCATTAACCTAGATTGCCTATAAATTCTACTCTGCTTTTTTTGGGCCCTGAATTACAAAATGCAATGACCTTTAGGCTCTTCTATTCACTTTCCTTTCAATCTCCAGGTAACCATCCAGATCCCCACCGCATGTCTCTTACCGACATCGAATGATCTAACATTGAATGTTCTACAGATATCCATAGCTCTTAGTATGAACTGCTCAATCATCAAACATATAAGTATACAGACATCTGCATACAAATGATCATATTTGTTTAAACATAGGAATGTTTATCAGTTATATAAAGGTTTATACATTTTAATAATATTTTCTTAGTCACTTGTTTCATTAAAATATTGACTGTGTTTAGGGACGCCTGGGTGGCTTAGTCGGTTGAGCGTCCGACTTTCGCTTGGGTCATGATCTCACGGTTCGTGGGTTCGAGCCCCACGTCGGGCTCTGTGCTGACTGCCAGCTGAGAGCCTGGAGCCTGTTTCAGAGTCTGTGTCTCCCTCTCTCTGACCCTCCCCTGCTGTCTCTCTCTCTCTCTCTCCTAGAAATAAATAAAAACATTAAAAAAATTTAAAAAAATATTTACTGTGTTTACTATTCTCTATTTCATTAATTTTTAATTTTTTGTTTTAAATTTTAGTGTTTGGATATTATTATACATTATGAAATAATCCCCTTGATAATTCTAGATACCATATGTCAACAAAGTTGTTACAATATTATTGGCTGTATTAACTAGGCTGTACATTATATCACCTTCACTTGTTTCTTTTATAGCTGGAAGTTTGTAGCTCCTAATCCTCTTCACTCATTTTGCCTACTCTCTCAAACACTCCCACTCTCATAACAATAGTTTGTTTCCTGCGTCTATAAGTCTTTTTCTGTTTTGTTTTGTTCGTGTTTTTCTTTCTTTTTTTTTTTTAGGTTCCACACATAAATGAAATGGTATTTTTCTTTCTCTGATTTATTTCACTTACAATAATGCCCTTTAGATCCATCCATCTTGTCAACAACTGACAAGATTTCGTTATTTTTAATGATGAAGTAACATTCCACTGTTTACATATACTACAACTTCTTTATTCATTCCTCTATTAATCGACAACCACGAGATCATGACCTGAGCCGAAGTCTGACGCTTAACCGACTGAGCCACCCAGGTGCCCCTCAGATAAGGTAGAGTTCTGTCACTATGCTGTTTTCCTAATATTTCCTCTTCTTTTCTTTCCCTCTTACATTGCTCCATCACTGTCTTCTTTGTCACTGAAGATATATTTTACAATGTACTCATTTTAATTCCTTTATTAACAATAGTTTTCAGTTATGGTCTTAGCGATATACCTGGATTTCAATTACATTTTACCCTATAACAATCTAGTTCAGATATATACCAACTTAATTTCAATGGTATACACTTTGGTCCTGTAAAAGTTTCTTCCTCTACTCTCCCCTTTAAACAATTACAGTGACAACGTTTACATCTTTATACTATGTATGTCTAGTAACAAATGCTTATAAGTACTGCTTTATGCACTTCTCCTTTCAAATAGTTGGGGAGGAATAAAGTCGCTAGAAACAAAAAATACATTTATATTCTCTTTATATTTACCTATATAGTTACCTTTAACTGTGCTCCATATTCCTTTACATAATTTTAAGTTATAGCTGAGGATCTTTTCGTGTCACTTTGAAAGACTCCCGTTAATATTTTCTGTAAGGTAGGTATGGTACCAATAGTTTCTCTCACTTTTTGTTCTTGGAATGTCTCAATATCCTACAATTTTGGAAGTTTGTTTTGGTGGATATAGAATTCTTATTTGACACTGTTTTCTTATAGCACTTTAAATACACCATCCCACTATCTTCTGGTCTCCATGGTTTCTGCTGAGAAGTTTGCTGTTAATTCTCAAGATCTCCTTTATATGATGAGATGCTGTACTCTTGCTACTTTCAACATTCTCTTTCTTTGTTTTTTTCTTGATATTTGAAGCTCTTTATTTTTTAAATTTTATTTAAATAATGATTCTGGGGTGCATGGGTAGCTCACTCGGTTGAGTATCCAACTCTTGATTTTGGCTCAGGTCATGATCAGATGGCTATGGGATCAAGCACTGCATCAGATTCTTCCTCTCTCTCTCTTTCTCTCTTTTACTCTACCCCTTTCTCACACTCATGCTCTTTCTTTAAAAAAACAAACAAAAAAACGATTCCAGTATAGCTAACATACTGTGTTATGTTATTTTTGTAGGTATAAGATATAGTGATATACCAATTCTATACGTTACTTCATACTCATCAAGGTAAGCATACTCTTTTTTTTTTTTTTTTAAGGTTTAGCCCCACCACTTTTTATTTTTTTTTATTTTTTTTTCTTTTTACAAATAGTTTATTGTCAAATTAGTTTCCACATAACACTCAGTGCTCATCCCCACAAGTGCCCTCCTCCATGCCCCCCCTCCTCCCCCCCACATCCACCAGTCCTCAGTTTTTGTCAGCATTCAAGAGTCTCTCATGGTTTGCCTCTCTCCCTTTCCCCCACCATTTCCGCCCTTCTTCTCCCTCTTGGTCCTCTGTTAAGTTCCTCCTAATCCTCCTATAC
Organism: Proteles cristata cristata; assembly: GCA_017311185.1. Lineage (NCBI taxonomy): Eukaryota > Metazoa > Chordata > Mammalia > Carnivora > Hyaenidae > Proteles > Proteles cristata. Next base: position 37,236 of record JAESUZ010004687.1, read on the forward strand.
GTGCACACATATGATATTTGTCCTTCTCTGCCTGACTTATTTCGCTCAGCATAACACCCTCAAGGTCTATCCATGTTGCTACACATGGCCAGATTTCATTGTTTCTCATTGCCATGTAGTATTCCATGGTATAGATAAACCACATCTTCTTGATCCATTCATCTGTTGATGGACACTTAGGCTCTTTCCAGGTTTTAGCTATTGTGGAGAGTGCTGCTATGAACATTGGGGTACATGTGCTCCTATGCATCAACATTTCTGTATCCCTTGGGTAAATTCCTAGCAGTGCTATTGCTGGGTCATAGGGGAGTTCTATTGTTAGTTTCCTTAGGAACCTCCACACTGTTTTCCAGAGGGGCTGTACCAGTTTACATTCCCACCAACAGTGTAGGAGGGTGCCCGTTTCTCCACATCCTCGCCAGCATCTAGAGTTCTCTGATTTGCTCATTTTAGCCACTCTGACTGGCGTGAGGTGGTATCTCAGTGTGGTTTTGATTTGTATTTCCCTGATGAGGAGGGATGCTGAGCATCGTTTCATGTGTCTGTTGGCCATCTGGATGTCCTCTTTGGAGAAGTGTCTGTTCATATCTTCTGCCCATTTCTTCACTGGGTTGTTTGTTTTTCGGGCGTGTAGTTTGGTGAGTTCCTTGTAGATTCTGGATATCAACCCTTTATCTGATATGTCATTTGCAACTATCTTTTCCCATTCCGTTGGTTGCCTATTAATTTTCTGGGTTGTTTCCTTGGCTGTGCAGAAGCTTTTAATCTTGATGAGGTCCCAACAGTTTATTTTTGCTCTTGATTCCCTTGCTTTTGGGGATGTGTCAAGTAAGAAGTTGCTGCGGTGGAGGTCAAGGAGGTTGTTTCCTGCTTTCTCTTCTAGGGTTTTGATGGTTTCCTGTCTCACGTTCAGGTCCTTTATCCATTTTGAGTTTATTTTTGTGCATGGTGTGAGAAAATGATCTAGTTTCATTCTTCTGCATGTTGCTGTCCAGTTCTCCCAACACCATCTGTTAAAAAGGCTGTCGTTTTTCCATCGGATATTCTTTCCTGCTTTGTCAAAGATTAGTTGGCTGTATACTTTTGGGTCCACTTCTGAGTTCTCAATTCTGTTCCATTGGTCTATGTGTCTGTTTTTGTGCCAATACCATACTGTCTTGATGATGACAGCTTTGTAGTAGAGGCTAAAGTCTGGGATGGTGATCCCTCCCGTTTTGGTTTTATTTTTCAGGATTACTTTGGCTATTCGGGGTCTTTTGTGGTTCCATACAAATTTTTGGATAGTTTGTTCTAGTTTTGAGAAGTATGCTGGTGCAATTTTGATTGGAATTGCATTGAATGTGTAGAGTGCCTTAGGTAGTAATGACATCTTAACTATATTTATTCTTCCTATCCATGAGCATGGAATGTTTTCCCATTTCTTTGTGTCTTCTTCAATTTCCTTCATAAGTTTTCTATAGTTTTCATCATACAGATCTCTTGTATCCTTGGTTAGGTTTATTCCGAGGTATTTTATGGTTTTTGTGCAATTGTGAATGGGATCAGTTTCTTGATTTCTCTTTCTGTTGCTTCATTGTTGGTGTATAAAAATGCAACCGATTTCTGTACATTGATTTTGTACCCTGCAACTTGGCTGAATTCTTGGATCAGTTCTAGTAGGCTTCTGGTGGAGTCTGTCGGGTTTTCTATGTAGAGTATCATGTCATCTGCGAAGAGTGAAAGTTTGACTTCCTCTTTGCCAATTCTGATGCCTTTGATTTCCTTTTGGTGTCTGATGGCTGATGCTAGGACTTCCAGCACTATGTTAAACAGCAGTGGTGAGAGTGGGCATCCCTGTCGTGTTCCTGATCTCAGGGGGAAAGCTCTCAGTTTTTCCCCGTTGAGGATGATGTTAGCTGAAGGCTTCTCATAGATGGCTTTGATGATGTTTAAGTAGGTTCCTTCTATCCCAACTTTCTCGAGAGTCTTTATTAAGAAGGGATGCTGTATTTTGTCAAATGCTTTTTCTGCATCTATTGACAGGATCATATGGTTTTTATCTTTTCTTTTATTAATATGATGTATCACATTAATTGATTTGCGAATGTTGAACCAGCCCTGTAACCCAGGAATGAATCCCACTTGATCTTGGTGGATGATTCTTTTGATATGCTGCTGGATTCGATTTGCAAGGATCTTGTTGAGAATTTTTGCATCCGTATTCATCAAGGATATTGGCCTGTAGTTCTCTTTTTTGCTGGATCTCTGTCTGGCTTGGGAATCAGAGTGATGCTGGCTTCATAAAATGAGTCCGGGAGTTTTCCTTCGCTTTCTATTTTTTGGAATAGCTTGAGAAGAATTGGGATTAATTCTGTTTTAAATGTCTGGTAGAATTCCCCAGGGAAGCCATCAGGTCCAGGGCTCTTATTTGTTGGGAGATTTTTGATCACTGATTCAATTTCTTCACTTGTTATGGGTCTGTTCAGGTTTTCTATTTCTTCCCGTGTGAATTTTGGTAGTGAGTGTGTGTTTAGGAATTTGTCCATTTCTTCTAAGTTGTCCAATTTGTTGGCATATAATTTTTCATAGTATTCCCTGATAATTGCTTGTATTTCTGAGGGGTTGGTTGTAATAAGTCCATTTTCATTCATAATTTTGTCTATTTGGGTGCTCTCTCTTTTCTTTTGGATAAGTCTGGCTAGAGGTTTGTCAATTTTGTTTACTTTTTCAAAAAACCAACTCTTGGTTTCATTGATCTGTTCAATTGTTTCTTTGGTCTCGATGTTGTTTATTTCTGCTCTAATTTTTACTATTTCTCTTCTTCTACTGGGTTTAGGGCGTTCTTGTTGCTCTGCCTCTAGTTCCTTTAGGTGAGCTGTTAGATTTTGGACTTGCGCTTTTTCTAATCTCTTGAAATAGGCCTGGAGAGCAATGTACTGTCCTCTTAGGACTGCCTTTGCCGCATCCCATAGATTTTGAATTGTTGTGTTTTCATTTTCATTTGTTTCCATATATTTTTTAATTTCATCTCTAATTGCCTGATTGACCCATTCATTCTTTAGAAGGCTGTTCTTTAACCTCCATGTTTTTGGAAGTTTTCCAGACTTCTTCCTGTAATTGACTTCAAGTTTCAAAGCATTGTGATCTGACAGTGTGCATGGTATGATCTCTATTCTTTTATATTTCTTGAGGGCTGCTTTATGTCCCAGTATGTGATCTATCTTGGAGAATGTGCCATGCGCACTTGAGAAGAAAGTAAATTCCCTGGCCTCAGGATGTAAAGTTCTAAATATATCCGTCAGGTCCATCTGGTCCAATGTGTCTTTCAAGTCCATTATTTCTTTAGTGATTTTCTGTCTGGTTGACCTATCCATTGCTGTAAGCGGAGTATTAAAGTCCCCTGCTATTAGCACATTCTTATCTATAAGCTTGTTTCTGTTTGTGATTAATTGTTTTAGATATTTAGGTGCTCCCATATTCGGTGCGTAGACATTTATGATTGTTAGTTCTTCCTGATGGATGGACCCTGTAATTATTATGTAGTGCCCTTCTTCATCTCTTGTGATTGTCTTTAATTTAAAGTCCAGTTTGTCTGATATAAGTATCGCTACTCCGGCTTTCTTTTGATTTCCTGTAGCATGATATATATTTCTCCATCCCCTTACTTTTAATCTGAAGGTATCTTCCCGTCTAAAATGAGTTTCTTGTAGACAGCATATAGATGGATTTTGTTTTTTAATCCATTCTGCTACCCTATATCTTTTGATTGGAGCATTCAGCCCATTTACATTCAGTGTTATTATTGAAATAGGTGGGTTTAGAGTCTTTGTATCTTTTGTAGGGTTCATGTTTGTGGTGGTGTCTCTGGAATCTTTGTTCCTTGCAACCTTTCCTTCAGAGCATCCCCCTCAGGATTTCTTGTAGGGCTGGCTTCGTGGTGACAAATTCTTTCAATTTCTGTTTGTTTGGAAAGGTTTTTATCTCTCCTTCTATTTTGAATGACAGGCTTGCTGGATAGAGGATTCTTGGCTGCATATTTTTACTGTTCATCACATTGAAGATCTCTTGCCATTCCTTTCTGGCCTGCCACGTTTCAGTAGATAGGTCTGTCACCACTCTGATGGGTTTCCCTTTGTATGTGAGGGCCCTTTTCTCCCTAGCTGCTTTCAAAATTCTCTCTTTGTCCTTGTATTTTGCCATTTTTACGATGATATGTCGTGCAGAAGATCGATTCAAGTTACGTCTGAGAGGAGTCCTCTGAGCCTCTTGTATTTCCACATTGACTTCCTTCCCCAGGTCGGGAAGTTCTCTGCTATAATTTGTTCCAGGACTCCTTCAGCACCTTTCCCTCTCTCTTCCTCTTCTGGGATTCCTATGATACGGATATTGTTGCGTTTGACTGTGTCGCTGAGCTCTCGAATTCTTCTTTCCTGTTCCTGGATCAGTTTGTCTCTTTTTTTGTCAGCTTCTTGTTTTTCTATAATGGTGTCTTCTAAATCACTTATTCTCCTTTCTGCCTCTTCAAGCCGTGCATTGGAGGCCTCTAATTTATTATGGATCTCATTTATCGCATTTTTAAATTCTTCATGCCTATTTTTATTTTCCATTCTGTCTGTAGCCATAGTTTCTTTGATGTCGCCTATGTTTTTTTCAAGCCCTGCTATTAATTTCACCATTATTATTCTAAAATCTTGTTCACTTATGCTGCTGATATCTGTTTTGAGCAGTTCATTAGCTGTCATTTCTTCTTGGAGTTTCTTTGGAGGAGAGCTCTTTCGTTTCGTCATTTTAGTTAGCTTTCCGGCTCTTGTTGGTTTTAAAGACCTGTTATGCTCTCTGTTTCTATGAGCACTGCTATATCCAAGAAACTCTTTGACTTTCCAGGGCCTATCCTTTCAGAGATTGTTTTTTGAATGGTATCCCTCGGTCACTCTTGTTGGGACCTTAGTTATTTTATTTTCCTATTCGTAGTGATATTTGGGACTCTTCACCTTGTGTACTCTAGCTTGTTTCTTGAGGTAGCCCTGGAAAAGAAAACAGACAGACAAACACACAGGGAGCAGGAGCACACAAACGCACAGGCTGATTCAACTAACATGCAAAGTGAGAGGGAAAACGAAAAAGTTAATAGAAAAGACGGAGGAGGGAGGGCGAATAGGGAGCATAAAATACATAAAAGGGTCAAAAAGGGGAAAAGAAAAGGAAAAAAGAAGAAAACCGATGGACAAAGAACGGTTTAAAGCATATACCTGGATTTCCCAGCTACAGTTAAATAGCCGTGTGTATGCAGTGCTGGTTGAAGAGCATAGAGAAAAAGAGAGAAGGCAGGGTGAGACAAGGCAGATTTGGAAATAGAATGAACAGGCAGAAGGGATAAGAAACTTTTTTCAAAGAGATAAAGGGTAGAATGTGGTTGGATAGGTGAGAGAAGGATGCTGGAATTATCCAGAGAAACTATATAGTCTAATTACTCCTGAGAGAAATAGCTGAAAAAGTCGGTAGGTGTAGAATTTACATTTACAGAATGGACTTGTGATTGTTTAAGCAAGCTGGCGACCAGAGTTAATCAGGTCAGTGTTTTGGGGAAAAAAGCGAGAAAAGAGAAAAAAGAAGAAAAAAAAAGAGAAAAGAAAGGGGAAAAAAAAGAAAGAAGAAAAAAAAAAGGAAAAAGAAAAAAAAGGAAAAAAAAAAAAAGGGGAGGAGGGCACCTCTCTGGCAGGGATGGGCGTGGCGTGATCCGATGCCTCAGGCGGGGGTTCTGCCTTGGCGATTGTGGGAAGGAGAGTGACGGTGCTCCAGTCCCTTCTTGAACCCCGCGCTGCAGCTCGGTTTTTTTTTTTTTTGGCGTGTCAACTCCCCGTTCCGGGGACGCAGCCGAAGTTGGTTGCACTCTTCAACCCAGGCCAGTTCCAATCTCCAAATCCCAGTCCGCGCCCCGCTGAAGTTGCCTTAGACACAGCTTCCCAGACCAAGGTAAGCATACTCTTAATCCCCTTTGCCTATTTCACCCCTCTCCCCACCTACCCTCTAGCAATCATGTGCTTATACTCTATAGTTAAGAGTCTATTTCTTGATCTCTCTGTCTCTCTCGATCTCTCTCTCTCCTTTCCCTTTATTCATTTCTTTTATGTCTTAAATTTCACCTATGAGTAAAATCAAATGGTATTTGTCTTTTTCTAACTGACTTACTTCACTCAGCATTAAACTCTGAAGCTCTATCTATATTGTTACAAATGGCAAGATTTCTTTTTTTACGGCTGAATAATATTGCATTATTTATATATTTCACATCTTTATCCATTCATCAACTGATGGGCATTTAGGCTGCTTCTGTATCTTGGCTAGTGCCAATAATGCTGCAATAAACATAGAGGTACATGTATCCCCTTCAATTAGTGTTTTTGTATTTTGGAGGTAAATACCCTGTAGTGTTGTTATTAGATTATAGGGTAATTTTATCTTTAATTTTTTGAAGAAATTCCATATAGTTTTACGCAGTGGCCACACATGTTTCCATTCCCACCAACAGTGCCAAAATGTTCTTATTTTTCACAGCGTTGCCAACATTTGTTTCTTGGTTTTTGATTTTAGTCATTTGACCGGTGTGAAGTGATATCTCATTGTGATTTTGATATGCACTTCCTTGATGATGAGTAATGTTGAACATCTTTTCATGCATCAGCCATCTTTACATCTTCTTTAGAGTAATGTCTGCTTATGTCTTTTGCCCATTTTTAATTGGATTATTTGTGGAGGCTTTTGGTATTCAATTGTTTAAGTTCTTTATATATTCTGGATACTAACCTTTTAATGGCTATTAACTTGGAAAAATCTTCTCCAATTCAGTAGGTTGTCTTTAGTTTTGTTGATTATATAATATACATATTTCAAAAATTGACGTTTTTATTTTGATGTAGTCCCAATTGTTTAATTTTACTTTTGTTTCCCTTGCCTCAGGAAATACATCTAGAAAAATGTTGCTATGGTCAATCAGAGAAATTACTGCCTGTAGTCTCTTCGAGGAGTTTTATGTTTTCAGGTCTCACGTTTAAGTGCTCAATCTATTTTGAGTTTATTTTTGTGTATGGTGTTAGAAAGTGTTCCAGTTTCATTCTTGAGCATGTAGCTGTCCAATTTTCCCAGCACCATTTATTGAAGAGACCATCTTTTCCCACTGTATATTCTGACCTTCTTTGTTGAAGATTAATTGACTGTTGACAACATAATTGCGGTTTATTTCTGGTTTCTCTATTCTGTTTCCTTGATCTATGTGTCTTTTGTTGTGCCAGTACCATACTGTTTAGATTACTAAAGCTTTGTAGTATAACTTGAAATATAGGATTGTGATGCTCCATTTTGTTTTCGTTCCAAGTCCGCTGTGGCTATTCAGAGTCTTTTTTGGTCCCATACAAGTTTTAGGATTGTTTATTTTAATTCTGTGAAAATTCTGTTGGTATTTTGAGAGAGATTGCACTAAATGTGTAAATCTCTTTGGGTAGCATAAATACTTTAACAATATTTGTTCTTCCACTCCATGAACATGGAATGTCTTTCCATTTATTTGTGTTGTCTTCAATTTCTTTCATAAGTGTTTTTCACCTTTCAGAGTACAGGTATTTCATCTGGTTATTTTCACCTGTTTTTGATTTTTGAATTTGATTATGGTTTGTCTAGGTATGGTTCTTTGAGTGTATACTACCTGGGTTTTATTGAGCTTCTTGGTTATGAGATTACTGATTTTTATCATATTTGGGACTTTTTAGGCTGTTATTTCTTCAAATTTTCTTTCAGTTACTTTCTCCCTCTCGTGTTCTTCTGAGGGTCCATCATGCCTAGGATAGTAGGTAGGTAGTGCTAGTTATTTGGGTCTTTGAGGTGTTTTTTGTTTTTCTTTTCTCCCAATTTCTGAGACAGAATAACATAAGTTAACCTATCTTCAAGGTCACCAATTATTTCTTCTATTAGTTCAACTCTGGTGAGTACTCAGTAATGTTTTCAGTTATTATAATTTCCAACTTGATCATTTCTATTTGGTTCTCTTTTGTAATGTCTTTATCTTTGTTGATATTTTCTATCTGTTGAGGCATCATTCTCATATTTTCCAATAGCTCTTTAGAAATGGTTTTAAAAACATATTTAAAACAGGGAAGTTAATTTTTTGTTTAGTTGTTTAATTTTTGTTCAGTTTGTTTAGTTTTGTTCCAATATTTGAGCTGACTCTAGAATGGTTTCTATAGACTGCTTCTTTTCCTTGTGTATGGGCCATAATTTGTTCCTTTACATATCTCATATCTTTTTAATTGAATATTTGAAATTTTAAATAATATAATGTGACAACTCTGGAAACCACAGGGTTTGTTGTTATTTCTGTTTTTTTTTTTTTTTTATAAATATTTGCTTTCCTAAACTAATTCTGTAAAGTCTATATTCTTTGTTAGCAGTAGCTACTGAAATCCCAGCTCAGTTATCTTAGTGTACAGATAAAGACTGGACAGAAATTACCTTGCACACCCCAAACAAATAGGTCTTTTGGCATTTGCTAAGGGACCCTATGTGCACTTAAGGCATATCTTTATGGCTCAGGCAGTTTATGGCTCTGGTTAGATTTCATTTTTTACTACATAGAGACTCAAAGTCAGCTAGAGGTGAGAGCTAAGGGCCTTCTCAACTTTCCTCAGGATACACACAGCTCTGGACATGCACAGTCTTACATGTGCAAGTAGCCTTCTAGAGTCCCAGGAATATGTTGGAGCTTTTCAAAGTCACCTATGGACACAGTCCCTAGTCTTTACTTTTATGAAAGTGTCAGTATGTTTCTCTAACTTTTGTTACTGTTGGAGGCAGCTGCAATGTTAATCAATTGCTGCTGATTGTTTCTGAAAATGCACCCAAAGTAAACACTACTTGGTAGCTCAGGAATATCTCTGATTGCAATCAAATAAAGAAAGCCTGGTGAGTAGGGTTTTTCAGGAAAATTCTATATAGGTCCAGTAATGACCACTCTCTGAATATTCGGCTTTCCTCAGGATACACACTATAACACTATATATATAGTGTTAGTTTAGGGTTTTTTTCAGTTTCATGTTCTTTATTATTCAGGAATACCAGTTTTATACTTAATTTATTTTGTAGTCTTCCACATCTATTATCTACACCATAATTACTGTATAGTTTTCTCTTTTCCAGTGTGAAGTTTTATAATTTCTTGATTGTATTTGGAGTCATATTTGCATTATTATTCCTGATTTCCCATTTAACTCTTAACATTTACATTTTTATAAAAATATTTATATTTTTACCTCTGTTTCTTTTAATATCTATTTTCTCAGAAATCTCTGTTTGGGGTCATATAGGTCATTATTTGAAAAAAAAATTAAGCCTGGAATTTTTTTTTTTTGAAATTTACAAATATTTCCCTTGAACTCTACTCCTATTTTACTGAAAATCATCTTGGGAAAAATATTTTTATCTGCCATTTGCAAGTGTTTGTTCCTGCCTTTTCCCCCCAACATCAATGTATAAGTTTCTTGAAAGTTGTTTTATAATAATTGTTCATTTTTTGATGGGGATAGTTTTCCTGAAAACTATTATGATGAAGAGTAAGAGAAAAAATTACAGTTTCAGTTTGCGTTTATTGTACGCAACCATATCCCACCAAATATGATTTCTTTTGCCTTATGAATTCATTTTCACTTACGTTTTAGCATTTAATAATTCACTGTGGCTCTGGAAAAACTTCTTATAACCATGAGCACTTGATGATATTTGCCACTGCTATCTCATCTCTTCTTTGTTCAATTTGAGAAAGTGTAGACGTCTCAGCCAATTGAGAAAGTGTGGAAGTATAAGCCAGGGACTCAAACATGGTCTTATCTCCCATCCACAACCATGTATGCACACCGATCTAGGTCTCTGCATTGGGTCTTGTCCATGCCCCTTGATCTCACTGTTTTAATAAGTAATTTTGAATTTATATGTCTATTTGGTGATATTTAATTCTACAATAATTGGCTTTACTGTTTAATATTTAAGGAAGTATTATTCTACATCATTCTATTGAAATAGATTTCCTTAAATTTTATTGTTTTCTACATAATCACATAAATAGCAGCCTTATTTATTTATTTATTTATTTATTTATTTATTTATTTATTTACTGTTTCACCTGACACTTCAGCAGCGTTAAAAAAGTATTTGATTTTTCCTTTCTTTTGAAATGCTAATGTTATCTTTAGTAGACTTCAAGAGATTAGTATTTTAGTTTGTTGTTGTTTTTTTTTTTTTTCTATTTCAATATGGCTTCCTCTCGGAGTTTCTACCTTGTCATATTTCTCTTACTTTTGGTCATCTTAATAATTCTGACCTAAGTCCTCTTATTCTCTTATTCTGAGCACTTTTGTTAACTAATTTAAACCACATCCATTTTAGATAAATCATTTATCATATTTATATCGCCTTTTCAAGCTTCTTCTCTGAGTTCTACGTCTCTAATATCCTGACTACTTAACTTCTTTTCACAGGTATCTCTGGCTTAGCATGACCCAACAAATTCAGTATCTTCCTAAATTGTTTTTGTGAGTTCATATAATGAAAAACAATTCCATTTTGAGAGTTGAATGACTCTTGCATTCCTAGAGTAATCCTGACTTGATTATATGATCTCATAAATTTCTAGAATTGACTTATTAATACCTCATTAAGGATATTTACATATATGTTCATGAGGGATATCAGTCTTCAATTTCCTTTGCTTATATTATTTTTGCCGAGTTTTGATATCAAGATAAAGTGAATTTATACAATGATTAAAGGAAGTGTTCTTTTCTATTTCTGGAAATTTTTGTGTAGAATTTATTTCTTAAATATTTGGTAACATTCAACAATAAAGCAATCTGGCAGTTTGATTATGGAAATATTGTGAATTATGTATTTAAATATTTTTAAAAAGATAGGAGTATATGGGTTATCAGTGTTTTTCTTCATTGAGATTTGGTAGTGCCTTTTCTAGAAAATTGTCCATTTAAGTAAGTTATCATATGTATTGGTATTAAGTCATTCACAACAGTGCTTAGTTTTTTAATATTCTGGGATCTATAGTATATTTCCTGCTACTGGAAATACACTTTTCTTTTATTTTATAGCTTGCCTTTTTAAATTAACAAATTATAACCTTCTCCAAGGTTTTAAACATGGTTTTCCATTATCTTTTCATATTTTCATCAGTTTGTTAATTGATTTATTAATAGTCTGATACTGAATAGAAATTTATATATGTGAATGCGATGATTCACAATTATTCCCTCCCCTAATAAAATAGATAGCTAACTGCTGTACAACATAGTGCATTTTTTCATAGTCTCTCTTCTCACTGATTTTGAAGAGCTCCATTCATCATATCCTATATGCAGATTTGGATTTGATTCTTGGAAGTATGATTCCAGATCTCATTCTTTTGACAATGCTGATTGTTGTATACGAAGTTGGGAGTGAAAATTCAATCAGCTCTTAAATTACCAAGTGTTGTTATAAGAAGCTAAGTTTATGGTATAAGACTGAATTATCAAGTAATGTAGCCAGTAACTATATTTGTCTACTGAGCAATTGAAATATAGCCACTATGATGGAGGAACAGAATAATTAATTTTAGTTTACTTAATATAAATTTAAAAACGGAATGTAATTTTTATTAAACAAATGGAAATTTACAGTTTTGCTAGAAATGCATTTCCCTTTAACTGCTGAATCATGTAAGATATTATTGTTGTATTATTGTGGACCTGCATTGTTTCTATCATTACATATAAATGTATCACAAAATCAATCAATGTAAATACATTCAGCCTGCATATTTTTCTATACAATGATATACTGCTGCAATGTGTTTGTGTGAATATTTTACAAACGTAGCATAAGCTACAATGATGCCATTGTAAATTATAATTGGCAATTAAAAGGGAAATACATATTATTTTGGTTAAAAGATATGAAAGTATTTTTCAACAAAATAGACCAACGGTAGGATGCAAGGTGAAGTGGTGCTGATGAAGCTACTAAAACTATATAAAACTGTAAAAGATAAGAAAATAAATTGAAGTAGGTATGTATGAACTTTGGTACAGATGACAATTGAAATTTGATGCAGTAGAACAAAGCAAAAGAGCTTTATGATAATTGTTTAAAATATTTAAATGTATAACAGGAAAATACTGAGACTTTACCAAATGTATAGCAAATTTGTTAGAAGATTCTTCTCAACAGACAGAAAGCAATGACAAACTTATCTAAAATCAAAATTAAATATCCAACAAATAATTTAAAAATAATTGTTAATTATATCTGAGCCTGTAACTTTAGCCCACTACAAAATGGTTTCAATTCTTGGATAAAATTGAAAACATTCCTATGTTGTTGTATCAGTCATGGTTCTACTAGAGAAACAGAGGATGTATATATATGTACGTGTGTGTGTATCTGTATATCTATATATCTATATCTTTATCTACATCTATATCTATATCTAAGAGAGATAGAGACTATAAATATGCAATGTGCTTGCATGTCTATGTGTATACATAGATATAGATAAATAGATATATACATATATGCACAAAGAGGAAAAGAGGAAAGAGAGAGAGACAGAGAGAAAAAAGAAAGGGAGAAAGAGAAAAAGAGAGAGAAAGAAGAAGAATGGGAATAGGAGAGGGAGAGATTAGGAGATAGAAAAGGAGAAGAGTTTCCTTAAGTTAACTGTGACAGCTGGCTAAGGAAGTCTAAATCCAAATGCAGACCAATCAGGAACGGAATACCCACAGACTGGAATTTACAATTACCGGTACAGGTAAAAGCTACTGTCTACCGATGGATTTTTGGTCTCTTTTTCTGTTCTGCTCTGTCTCCATGTCTCAGACACGTTTTAAGGTCTTCCAGCTGAATGATTCAGGTCCAGCAAGATTAAACAGGATAACTTCCCTTACACTCAACTAACCAGTGACATTAATTACATTACATCTGCAAAAATCTCCACAGCAACAACCAGATTAATATTTGATTGAATAGCTCGGGGCCTTGGCTTACGTCAACCTGTCACATATAAAAGACCATCATTTCTGTAAAGGCAGAGGTGGTAAAAAAAAAAAATGCTATTTCAGTTATGAAAATTTTGTTAGAAAATTATAAGGACTTTTTAAAAGAAAAACTTCTTCAGTAAGCCACCAACCTATTTCTCACATAATATGAGTTTTCTGGTGGTTTCAAAATACAACAAATTTGGGGCGCCTGGGTGGCTTAGTCGGTTAAGCGTCCGACTTTCGCTTAGGTCATGATCTCGCGGTTCGTGGGTTCGAGCCCCGCGTCGGGCTCTGTGCTGACTGCCAGCTCAGAGCCTGGAGCCTGTTTCAGTCTGTGACTCCCTCTCTCTCTGACCCTACCCTGCTCACGCTGTCTCTCTCTCTCTCTCTCCTAGAAATAAAAAAAAAAAAAAAAATTAAAAAAAAAATTAAAAAAAAAAAAAAAGAAAGAAAATGGCCATGCCAACCTGCGGGGGGGAAAAAAAAATACAACAAATTCCCAATCAGAAAAATAGCAAGTTTTTTTTCACTTTAAAGTTAAATGAGTTATGTGATAGGACAGATACTGCTTCTTTAATCCTTTGGATACATTTTTTTCTTAAAGAACTCCCAAATTTATGGAAAAAAGTCATGAATTTATAATGAAATAATTTAATTGGTGTCAGACATATGCCCTAATTTTTTTGCATTTGTCGAAAATAATTCCAGCCTCAGGTGAAAAAAAAAAAAAAGGAAAAATTCCATGAAGATGTTTCAGCTACATTAGGTAGAAAGTCTGGATAAATGGGGCACCTGGGTGGCTCAGTCAGTTCAGCCTCTAGCTTCTACTCAGGTCATGATCTCACGGTTTGTGGGTTCGAGCCCCACATCAGGCTCTCTGCTGACAGCTCAGAGCCTGGAGCCGGTTTCGGATTCTGTGTCTTCCTCTCTCTCTGCCCCTCCCCCACTCATACTCTGTTTCTGTCTCAATAATTAAAAACATTGAAAAAAGAAAATCTGGATAAATGGAATTTATAAACAAGAGACTAATGTTTCCATTATTGTTATGGTCCACTACGTGGTATATACTGAAAACTAAAATTTGCATGTACTTTTTGAATGAGACTATGAAAAGTGACATGCATGCAGTTTTTTAAACTGTTCAGTATGTACATGCAAACGCAAGAAATAATGTCCAGTTAATCAAACTGTAGAAATATAGAAAAGTTTAAATATTTTGGTAAGCTGTGAAAGAGTTTTATAAAGAATTATTGTATTGTTAACTCCATGTAAGGTTTTTTTGAAATCAGGAGAGCCTAGGTGGCTCAGTCGGTTTGGCGTCTGATTTCTGCTCAGGTCATGATCTCACCACTTGTGGGTTCAGCCCCCCGTTGGGGCTCTGTGCTGAAAAGTAGGAGCTTGGAGCCTGCTTTGGATTCTTGGTCTCTCTCGCTCTCTGCCTCTCCCCGGCTCATGCTCTCTGTTATTCTTTTTCTCTCTCAAAAATAAACGTAGGGACAGCTAGGTGGCTCAGGTGGTTTAATGTGGGACTTTGGTTTAGGTTGTAATCTTGCGGTCCATGAGTTCCAGCCCAGGATGGGCTCTTTGCTGACAGCTCAGAGCCTGGAGCCTGCTTCAGAGTCTGTGTCTCCCTCTCTCTCTGCCCCTCCCTCTCTTGCACTCTGTCTCTCATTCTCAAAAAATAAACATTAAAAATTTTGTAAAAATAAATAAAATAAACATTAAAATAAAAATTATTTCCTTAAAGTCAAATAATGCTTGCAGAATATTTAATGATCAAATAAATAATCTAATGGTAATGGTAATGGTAATACAGTTTATATTTCTCACTATCACACTGCTAATGAACAAGCTAAATCTGAATATATAAGGAAAGGAAAAGCTTATATCTGACCAAGCTAGAAAAGTTCAGATATTTAAGTTGGCATTAATATTTTTTACAATATAAATCAACAATAAAATTCTTATACATTACGCAGGAGACCAAACTGCAGACAAAGACCAAACTGCAAACAATTTCATTGTAATAAACAGAATTATAAAAACTGACTATGTGTCTAAAGTAAAAAATGAAGAATACTTTGTTGGTACTAATAAATTTTTCAATTCATGATATATTTTTATTTTTAATTATTTTATTTACTCATTTGTTTAGTTATTTTTAGAAAATTTTCAATATTTATTTATTTTTGAGAGAGAGAGACAGAGACAGAGTGCAAGCAAGAGAGAGACAGACAGAGAGGGAGACAGACACAGGATCTGAAGCAGGCTCCGGACTCTGAGCTGTCAGCATAGAGCCTGACGAGGGGCTCAAACATAAAAACTGTGAGATCATGGCCTGAGATGAAGAGGATGCTTAACTGAGTCACCCATGTGCCTCTCAATTCATGATATATTTTTATGTTTAATATTAATAATATTAAGTTGAAACAAGAGTTCGTGAATTTACTTATAAAAATATCTAGTTTTGAAACTGGTATAATTTTGCTTCAAAGTTCAATCTATTCTTCTACATATGATAGACTACTTTTATGAGACTGGAGCAAATATCAAAAAATAATTTTATATACTTAATTCAGTTATTGGAAAATATATATCTTTTTGAAACAATGAGTATGTAACTATTTTTTTATATATTTTTATAAAATTTAAATACAGATACAGTATTTCTACTGAATGTTTAGTGTTCAAATTAAGAAGGACTGTAAGTATAAAATACTTTAAAATTTAGTACGGAATGTAATGTAAAATAACTCAGTAGCTTTTGTATGGATTATATGCTGAAATTATAATATTTGGATATAATAGGTTAAATAAAATCTATTACTAAAACAAACTGGACCTGATTTTTTAAAACATTTTTAATGTAGCTACTAAAAAACGTAAAACTATATGCACAGCTGATATTTCTGCTAGACAGCACTGCCGTAGGCAACTCTGACCCACAAAGAAATTTCATATCTCTGTTTTGGGAAAACAAAGAATTATTGTGAGTGGAAGACTAAGAAAGGCTCACGGATGTCCCTCTGCATTTCTGTTCAATTTGTCTCTAAAAATAATGTAACTTCATTTTAAATTCAAACATCATTGTTAGGTCAAAATGCAAATAAAAAGGACACAGCCCTACAGTGAAGAACTTTATAATCTTGTAAAAGGAAGTACAAAATGACACCCAAACACACGCACATTTGAAAAGAACCAAAAATCATGTCTCTTGACAATGAATTACACTTTGAAAATTAGTTACCTGAAAGAAAACCTGATACCTCACCAATATGCCTTTGTTTTTAAAGTTTAGGTTTTTAAGAGTTTGGTCTGTTCTCTCAAGAACAATTTGGGAGCGTGGTTACAAAATAAATAGCCTAATTAAGCCCTCACTGTATGTATGCTTTACTAATGTGTTCCCATTTCATAAAAGCAGATGCCTTTCTGAGGAAAGAAAACACAATTAAGGACATACCTTCTAACTCAAAGGCGTAAAACTACGGAGACAATATTGTAATAACAAAAATAAAATTGTACTTGTAAATACACATGGGGCCATAAAATGAGGTTTTAACACAGTGGGGATTAAGTAGGAGCGCAGTATGAATTGGCACTCTCCTTGTTTGCTTCCAAAGATTCCTGCTAGTGTGTCAAAATGTCATTAGACATGAAGTTTCTCAGGGTTGCATTCTTCCAAATGACTCGAAAGATTAGATATAACTTCTCCTTTTAAAATGTTTTACATACTGTAGGTCAAATATACATTACATATGCAAAGATTGTATAAAGCCAATGAAGAATTTAAAACATTATAGTCAAAGGGAAGTTTTGATAATAAAACACTCTCTTTAATACTCTGTAAATAACTTCTCTATGCCCTACATGTGACTGCTATTGTAGGACACTTGAAAATCCTTCCCTTAGTTTTCCTTTTACTTAAATGATTTATTAATGACTTTTATAGATCACATTGTATACTTTGCCTTGTTTTGAACACTTTATGAACAAAATCAAACTATATATATATTTTTTACTTTTGACCCCTTTATTCAAATTTATGTTTATGAGATTCAGTTACTGTTCTTTAGGTAGTTGTTATTTCATTCATTCTTTTTACTTATGGTACTCCATTGTCAGGTATTAATTTTGTCATTATTGAATATTTAGATTTACTGAGGAACTTCATTGGCATTCCTTGCCACTTCAATTTAAGTATGGTGTTCAAATGTTTTTATATTGAACTTATTTTTTTCTCTGTATTCCCAGCTATGATTAATAACGTTTTTCTCAGACTCATCAATTTTTTATAAATTAATAAATAATTTTACCATGTGGTGTTATTAAAAAATGAAATGTGGGATTCAAAAGAGACTATACTCAGTAGCTCATAGCCAGTAACTCATAACTTCTCACCAGAAAAAAGCTTTACAATGATGCTGAACGTCTAGATTCACAAATTAATAGCAAAATCCAGGAGAAACTAAAATTATTTAAAGAGAGACGGAGAACATTCTACCAGTGTTTTTAAAAATATCCTAGATTTAATTTATGAAACAAGGTGACCTAAAACAAGAAGAAAATTCATGTTTTCTTAAATTCTGTCCCTCTTAGAATAAGTGACTGTATCCATGAGCTAATGGAGTATCCTATATTTGTATCTATGGAAATCTGACCTGTGAAATGGCTGAAGTATTATTTGCTCTCTTGCTTTGCACATACAGATATTCACATAATGTAGTTTTTTAGAATTCCATTAAGCATAAATTGCACCACAGTATTAATTAGTAAAGAAATTAGAGAATTTCTTATAATTAATTAATTCTCTCCACAGATTCTTATTATAAAGATATATGAGAGACTTCTTGTCATTCAAAGAAGTACTAAGGACTATTTCCCCACAGAATGCATAACCTAACACAGTAATGAAACTCTTATCACAAAACCAGCAATTAAACTCCCAGGTGGTGGAAGAGCCACTTCTAGAATGAGGAGGATCTTGGACTCAAATCTTAGTGAAATAGATATAACTGGAAAACAATAATTTAAAAACTGAAGTCTCTGGAATTTTCCTAAAGACATAAAACAAATGAATAAACATTTATATATTTGAGATAATCTAGTAAATCTTGTTAAGAACAGTGAGATCTGTGGCACTGGAGCTGCGAGTTGCTCTTACTCACCCTCCCCCATAAGCAAGTAGAAGAGAAGCTCCATTCCAAGCAAACGTTGCCAGGAAGATCGACTTACAATATCCCCAGCTCCAGTTCATGGCTATGGTATCTCCCTGGGAGGGAAAAGCTGTCAACATTTCTCATCACCCTTCTTCGAGTGTTGGAGAATCTATATTCTTGGTGATTATGCCTGAAAGGTATGAATGCCTCTATCTATCTTTATGCCTAATGAGAAGCTGTACCTCAGGCAGGCATGGCAAGCCAAGAATACTGAACGCTTGACTGCCTTCAGCTTAGTTCATTCATAGGACAGAGGTCCCAAACTTGGGGAAGCCATCTAGGAAGACCAGAGGTTACTACTCTCACCAGCGTTCTGTTTATCAAGTCGAGGTATCAGTATGAGAGAAGCAGACCACCACTGACATACCCAACTCCAGAGCACTGACTCAAGAGATTTGGCTCAGGGAGAGAGGAAAACTGACTTTAAGTAGAACAGAATGTAGGAAATTGAAGCCTAAGAGTGCTGTCAGAAACAATGGAGATGTTGGCGGTAAGTAATTAATAGGATTGCTCAATGAAAGCAAGGAACTAAACTAGGCTATTAGTTTATCTATTAATATATCTATCTCTAATATAGAGAATAGCCAAATAGATAGCCAAAAGAGCCATACAGAAAATACATATATGTAAATACGTATAAATGTGTGTTTATGTGTATACATTTATGTACATGTATATACATATATAGGTATATACATACACATCACACACAAAATGAAATATTATTCAGCCATATAAAAGAAAAAATCCTGATTTTGTGACAACATGGATGGACTGTGAGCACATTATGCATACTGAAATAAATCAGACAGACAAAGACAAATACTGTATGTAGGATAGTATTACACTATCCTAGGATCTGAAAAAACCCAACTCATAGAAACAGAGAATAGAATGGTGGTTGCCAGAGGCTATGGATTGGGGAAATGGGGAGACATTGGTTAAAAGGTTCAAAATTCTAACTATAAGATGAATAGATTCTGGGTATCTAATGCACAGTATAGTAACTGTAATTAATAGTACTGTATTATATATTTAAAAGTTTTTAAAAGTATACCTTAAAAATTATCACCACATATACACACATACACACACAAATGATAATTATGTGACATGACAGATTTTCAATTTATGTATTTCTCCCTTGGAAACATTTACTATTATAATCTGAAGATACTACCTTCACCTTTCCTCTGTGTTGGGTCTAGTTCTTCACAGACCTGACAACTGCACACTTTCTTATTTTTCCCCTTGCTTTGCTAAATCAAATCTCCTATTAGCTCCTAAGAAATGACTGAGTGCAAGAACATTTTTGAACTCATATGTCAGAAACTATCCCTCTTTTACCCTGAAATTGGATAAAGTTTGGAGCTTGAAATAGGAATTCTACAGTAGAAATACTTTTTCTTAGAATTTTAAAGGCATAATCCAAATCATCAATCTTCTAAAATTGCTACTCAGAGAATTGACATGATGTAATTCTGTTTCATTGTATGTGATTATGTTTAACACTCCAGGAAATTTTAGACTCCTTTTTCCTGTATTCCTAAACATTGTAAGGATTCTCTTGCCTTTTTTTTTTCAAGAAGACAATCAATGCTTTTGAGAAATTCTTGCATTCTAGAAATTTTCCCCAACTATTCATTTTTTTGTTCCCTACTTTCATTAACATTAACATAACTTTAACAAGATGTACAAACTAAAAAAATTATTCTCAAATGTTTTGATCCCATTCTACCTAAATTGTTGGTCTTTTTGTTTTTGTGTGTTTCTTTTAGGAAGATTTCTTTCATTTTATTTTGTAGCACTGCAATTATTGTTATGTTTAATTTGGCTAATATACTTCCCCAAAGATAAGAGTTACCTCTTAGCATTTCTTTTTATCTTGATTATCTTAATAATAGTCTCTTAGATGTCTTTGAAGATAATGATTTCATTTGATTGCTTAAGTGTTTATTATGTGTTAATGTGCACACAGTTTAATAAGAAAAATAGTTTTGAATGATACTATGTGACAACAGCAATCTCTAGACTGGGTCATTCTATTGTCACTTTAACTAAACAAGAGCTATATTCCCCAGAACTCCCTTCCATGTAGTATCCCAAGTAAAATTTGGTCAAAATAACTACTTTGAGAGTTGCAAGGCAGACAAAAGGCAGAAGATTGTACTCTCTGAATGTTCACAGTGTTATATCTGCTAACGAATAGATGCAGAAATGCCCAATAGATTCAAGCTTGTCCTTAATCACCATTATGTGTACAGATCTTCTTGCCAACTAAGCCTGCTGAAAAAGGGTTCTCTTGCTAAACACAAGATACTTCGCTGTTGATCCTCAGATGCAACAATTTCTTCTAGACCGCTCTTCCAATCCTCCCTTTCTGGCTCTTCTTTGTGATTACATTTTCTGGTCTCAGATAGATTGTTGATATCTTTAATCTTCCAATTTCCATCTCTCACACGTTCACATCTATAGTTTTTCCCACTGATGTGTAGTCCAATTCATATATTAAATAATTTATTTCATAACTCTTAATAGAGTCTGTGATAAAATATTTACATACTGCGTATCCTTGCACCAGACCTCACAAGGCAAGTAAATATTTCAACATTGAGTGTGATTTTGTAAAATGTCATTCATTTATCAGATGAACAATCTGTCTGCTGTCTTTTAATACATGACAGCTCAATCAAATAAACCGTTTTGGGATAATTAACATGTTTTCTATATCTTATTTTGTATTTAATGATAATCACATTCGTTTTCAAATAAACAAAATTTGCATTTTTGGAATAAATGTATTTATTGTATTCATACTGACAATTCAGTTTGCTAATATTTTATGAGTTTTTGCACTTATGTTGATGGGGTATACTTTCCTTTAGTCTTCATATATGTGTAATGTATTAGAGTTATACTGGTCTCAGAATAGAACTAAGACTGGTATTAGGTCTTCTTTCAATGTTGATAGTTGTTCTACATGGAGAATGTTTTTAATTAAAATTTTAACACCTATGAGATTACCCACATTTTTTTATGTCTTCTGTCAGTTTTGATAAGAGTTTTTTTTTTCAAAAATATATCCATTTTGTCTGGATTTGGGGACATATTTACATAAATTCCTTTCTGTAATTCTCTTTGTAATGTAGGAGGGCTTGAAATGGTATCTTATTGTTGGTTTTTCAATTTATGTTTTCAAAGTTGTGAATGACTCTGAAGATTTATCAATTTATTATTCTTTTAAGAAACAATTTCTGACTGTTGATTTTATCTCCCTTATGTTTGTTTCCAATTTTAGTTTATATATTATTAATTTTTTCTGCTTTCTTTGGTTTTAATAGCAGTAGTTATTCTATCTTATTGACACAACAGCTTAACATTGTATTTTTATACATTTTTTTCTTTTTTAACATACACAATTAAAGTTATAAATTTCTCTCAAGCCACTAACTTACCTGTATCCCACACTTCTCTAAGATGAATTTTTAGAGCAGTTTTAGGTTCACTGCAAAACTGAGGGGAAGATACAGATATTTCTCATATACCCACTTGTTCTGACATATTCACGGCTTCTCCTATAATCAACATCCACCACCAGAGTGGTACATTTGTTAAAACTGAGGAAAATCATAATTACCGAAATCCACAGTTTACATTATGGATCACTCTTGATGATGTATATTCCATGGGTTTGTGTAAACATATAATACTATGTATTGTCATTATAATACCATACAGACTATTTAATTGCTCTAAAAATCCTCTGTGTTCTCCTTATTCAGCTCTCTCCCTTGCAATTACTGATTTTTTTTATCATCTCCATTATTATGCTTTTCCCTGAATGTCATATGTTTGGAATGACATGGTATATAACCTTTTTAGATTGACTTCATTTACTAAATAATATTCATCTAAGTTTCCTCCATGACTTTTTGTGGCTTGAAGTTTCACTTTTTTAGTGAATAATTTCCATTTTCTAGATATACCACAGTTTATTTATCCATTCGCTTACCAGTAGACACTGTGGTTGCTTTAAAGTCTGGCAATAATGAATAAAGCTGCTCTAAACATGTGTGTGCAAGTTTCTGTGAGACTATAAGTTTTCAACTCCTTTGGGTAAATACCAAGAGGCATGATTGCTGAGTGGTATGGTAATAGTATATAGTCTGTAATAAACAGCCAAACTGTCTGCCAAAGTAGCTATATCATTTTACATTTCCATCAGCAATGAATAAAAACCCCAATTGCTCCACATCCTCATGAGAATTTGGTGCTGTCAGCAGGTTGGATTTTGGCCATTCTAAAAGGTGTACAGTGCTATCTTGTTTTAATTTGCACTTCTTGACGATATACAATTGGAACATCTTATATGTTTATTTGCCATCTATGTATATCCTGTTGGGTGAGATGTCTACTCAGGCCTTTGGCTCCTTTTCAAATCAAATTGCTTTCTTCTTGTTGAGTTTTAAGGGTTCTTTGTATATGTTCGATGACAGCCTTTTATGGATATGTTTTTTACAAATACTTTCTTCTATTCTGTGGCTTATCTTCTAATTCTCTTGACATTGTCTTTTGCCAAGCAGAATAGTTTAATTTTAATGAAGATCAGCTTATCTATTACTTCTTCGATTTTGCCTTAGATGTTATATCTAAAAAGTTATCATAATTCTCAAGGTCATCTAGGTCTTCTAGTTTGTCATTTCCTATGAGTTTTATAGTTTGTGTTTTAGATTTAGGTCTGTAATCCATTTTTTAAATTTGTCTTTTTCTCTGTAATCCATGTTTAAAAAATTTAACTCTTTTTTTAAGTTTATTTATTTGAGCGGGGAGAGGGCAGGCAAAGAGAGAGGGAGAGAGAAAATTCCAAGCAGGCTTTATATGCTGACAGGGAGGAGTCCCAGTGGGGCTTGATTCTATGAACCACAAGGTCATGACTTGAGACAAAATAAAGAGTCAAACCATTAATCAGCCCTGCCCCCCAGGGATCCCTATAGTCTATTTTGAGTTCATATTTGTGAAGGGTGTAAGGTCTATGTCATGATTTTTAGTTATTTTGGTATGTGGCTATATAGTTTTTTCAGTATTCCACACATTTCATATGTTCTATACTCATATTCAGTGCCAAAGACTTTCTTTTTAAAAAAGTTTTCTTAATGTTTACTTATTTTAGAGAGACAGAGAGACAGAATGTGAGCTGGGGTGGGGCAGAGAGAGGGAGCCATAGAATCTGAAGCAGGCTCCAGGCTCTGGGCCGTCAGCACAGAGCCTGATGTGGGGCTTGAACTCAAAAACTGTGAGATCATGACTTAAGCCAGAGTTGGATGCTTAACAGACTGAGCCACCCAGGCAACCCCAAACACTTTCTAATTGCCTTTGTGTATTACTTAAGCTTTAACTAATGGACTATATAAAGAACACTGTTAATATTTTCCAAATATTACATTTGGAAAATGTTATTTTTTTATTCTATTTGGTATCATCTCTTCTTACCTTGTGTATTAACATAATACAAAGTTGAACTGTAATCCCTGAATGTGCTTGTTTACTACTAGTTTACATATACTTCAAAAGTGTAGGGGAGCCTGGGTGGCCCAGTTAGTTAAACATCCAACTTCTGCTCATGACAAGATCTGTTTTTGAGTTAGTCTTGTGCTGGACTCTGTGCTGGCAGCTCAGAGCCTGGAGCCTGCTTGGGATTCTGTGTCTCCCTTTCTTTCTGCACCACCCCAACTCACACTCTATCTCTCTCAAAAATAAATAAACATTAAAAAAAATTAAAAAGAAAAAAAAGTGTAGCTACAGAGGGTTCAGTAAGATTTTATAAACTACATGTAGGAAAAGTTTTTTAGATGATGGATAACTATAGGGTTTTCAACTAAATACACCAAAAGATGCAAAAATTGGCAGAGACTTGTGATCCAGTTAGATATTTTAGTCAAAGATGGATTGCCATCAAAATCTGTGTTTAGAGATGACTCACCTTGAAGGACATAGATAGTGGGCACCTGGGTGGCTCAGTCGATTGTCTGTCTTCAGCTCTGGTCATGATCACAGTTTGTGACTTTGAGCCCCCCGTGTTGGGCTCTGAGCTGACAGCTTGGAGCAACTGGAGCCTACTTCAGATTCTCTGTCTCCCTCTCTCTCTGCCCCTCCCCTGCTCACGCTCTCTCTCTGTCTCTCAAAAATAAATAAACGTTAAAAAAAAATGGAAGGTCATAGATATCCAGAAGATAGAAATCATCTAAAAAGCTGAATATTTTTTAGTGTGAAAGTATATGCTCAGAGGAGATATTCTGATGCTCCTGTATAGAAATTTAAAGACTATCAATAAAGATGTCCTTGCAGAGCAGTTTCCATGTTTAAGGGGGAGATCTTTCTTAGAAACTAAACATTTTTGGGGCACCTGGGTGGCTTAGTCGGTTGGGCGTCCGACTTTAGCTTAGGTCATGATCTCACGGTTCGTGGGTTCGAGCCCCGCATCGGGTTCTGTGCTGACTGCCAGCTCAGAGCCTGGAGCCTGTTTCAGTCTGTGACTCCCTCTCTCTCTGACCCTCCCCTGCTCACACTGTCTCTCTCTGTCTCTCCTAGAAATAAATAAAAATTAAAAAAAAAGAAACTAAACATTTTTCTATTGAATTAATGCTGTCAAAGTTTTGCTGTGAAAACTAGTCTTTGAAACAAAATACTTCATTGATATATTGGTTTAGATATCGGCTAGAAGGCAGAGAGGATTTGTGCCTGAGTCCTAGATATGGTAAAACTGCTGTTTGTCTCTAGTTTTTAGTGTCTAGTTTGGAAAAGGTAAAATGAGAATAAAAGAATGCCTTACAACAGGGTCTGTGGCAACACACTGAGGCATCTACAGAATCTTGAAAACTAAGACTTTTATAATATTCAGGAGAGACTTGCATCATAAGCTTAAATAGTTCTTGTTCTCAATATTTAGAGATTAAGGAGAGAAAAATTGAGCAAATAATTAAAAATGAGTCATCAAAATTAAAGTAAAACATAAATAAAACTGCCTATTTACTTCATTTTACTAGATGTAGGATACATAATACGACAATATTATCTCTTCTCTCAATGAAATTTTGGACTCGACTGTCAGGCAACTGCCAATTACAAACAAATTATAAAATGTGGGAGGATATAAAATGTAATCCTCTATGCCTATTGTAATTTAAGAAACAGAGTACACACATATAGGAGCACTTGTTATGGTTTCAAAGTTCAGAGGGATAAGCCTGATATTTTATGAATCTGATATGGATGATATAATTTATATTCTATTTAAAGAAACCTTGGGCAGTTTTTATTCTGTTGAAACTGAATACTTATGGTAAATAGTTGGAACGTCTCAACATGATCCTTTTTGTTTATATCGGAATTTGTAATACAAATGGGTAGTATTTCTGAGTGCAAGTGGACACATAAAGATTAGAAAGGAAAATACTCTTGTGTTAGAAGACTGAATAATATAATATTCAATATTATTTGAAACTGTTATTAACTATGAATTTAGCATATTTTTTGTTTATATTTAGTTTCACTACAACAATTTTAAATACCTTCAAGAGATTCCTCTCTAGAAGTATATAAATATTGAAGATAAATTGTTTAATATTTTAACAGAGAAATAAAAGGAGATGAAGTTTTAAAGTTATTTTGAATTGCCTATGCTTTTCTTACCATATTTTATCAACTGCAGCATTAAAGCTGTAGGATGTCTATTTATGAAACATAAATTCCTTGCAAATAGCTAAATTGAATCACTCACTCCCAGATAATTTATTTGAATAAGGTGAGACATACTTCTGCAGCCAGCTAACTTTTATATGCTTATACAAAGTATGGAACTACATTTAATTAAAATTATAACAGTCTGATGTCAAAATATTGCTCTTTGAAATTTTTTCGTTATAGTTTCCCCTAGATTTAAAAATTTCTATGTAAAAAGTCCCTCCAAATACAACATAATACATGATACAAAAGCATGGTGTATCAATTTTAAAAGTGTGAAAAATGTTCTCTTTGTTATCCCTTCAAATTGTAAATATTAAACCAATTGCCAAAGCTATGTTGCAAGTGTATTAGAAAAGGGTAGGACTTGGCACAAGTGAAGCATAAAATATACGAGAGTAAACAAATGAGTTTTCTCTCAGTCATGTACAAATCCTGGTTACTGACTAGCTGTTCTCCACATGGTGACTCATGGAACAGTACCTCTTTATGTGTAGGGCCTAATGCCCATCTATGTGTATACTAAGTCACCAGAAAAGAAAATGAGAAAATGGAGGAAGCATACTTTTTATTAGAAGTCCAATCTCAAACTAATAAGCCCTCCACACATGATATCTTGTGCATATACACAGAGGAGAACTCATAGAGTGTTCAAACTATCCACACAACAGTAGTTAACTGAGGACCTTAAAACTGCTTTAAATCAAAGTAGTCTCTCCAATCTAGTCTTAGATCCATCAGAAAAAGTTGAAGCACTAATTGGCTGAAAATGATCACAAACGCTAATCAGTTGTGGGTCAACAACTAAGCAATGTAGACTAAAACCACTAAAACTCATCCTAGGCTACCGCTAAAATCCCAAAGTTTCAAAATTAAAATAAGGTTAACGATAATAGTAATCACAAACTGATCAGTGGCCACACATAGTAGAACGGAGAGACTGGGTAGATTTAGACAAATAAAGTTACTGAAAACATTAACAAATCAAGGAACATAAAAACAATGAAACAAACACAGGGAATATAATCCAGAATTCTTTATCTAAAATGACTAGCTTTCAACAACTAGAATTAATATGAGTTATCCAGGGAAACAGAAAAGTGTGACCAGTACTCTGAAAATAATGACAGTCAAAACCACTGCTGCTGAGGGACCCAGATGTTGTATTCAGCAGATAAATACTTAATAGGCATTAGAGATTAAGAGGTTTCTTTACACTCAAGTGTATACAAATCTGAATACTATTATTTTTCACACCCTAAAGATTACTTATGATAGTAACTTGTCATGCCACCACATTTAGATAGATAGATAGATAGATAGATAGATATCATTTTAACATGGAAATTTAGTATGCATACAACCTATTCAAATAATTTCTAATTCTTGGGTACTTCAATTATTAAAGTTTGAAGAAAGCTATTCTATAAACAAAATTCATGTAATACATATTTCAGTATCTACTACAATTTTAGACATTATACCAAGAGCACAATAAAAATTAAACTCACAAATTAGCAGGAAAATAAGATGTATAGCTAAGGGAAAAAAGATCAATATACATACTGACATTTTGGATGCTGAATAGTTGGGTATTGTTTTTCCTCTAGTTTTTGAATATTATGAACAAAGCTGTGGTGAACATGCTCATACTGGGGCAGCAGCATAAAAGTACCGTTACAGGTGCATGTTTGTGGCTCCTCAACATTCCTGTGTTGAACCTGATCCCTCATCATGATCATGTATGTAAATGTGGGGCCTTTGAGAGGTGATTAGATTTAGATGACGTCATGAGAATAGAGCCTTTTAAGTGACCTTAAAGAAGCAGAGAACAGAGCCCCCTCTCTCTTCTTATCATGTGAGGAGACAGAGAGAAGACAGCTGCCTGCAAACCAGGAAGAGGCTTTCACCAGAACCCAACCATAGGGCCATCTTGGTCTCAGACTTCCCAGCCACTAGAACTCTGAGAAATAAATGTTTATTTTCTAAGCCACCGCGTCTGTGGTATTTTTGTTGTAGCATACAAATTAACTAAAATAAGTATCTTCTGAGGTAGTAAAAATGTTCTATTCATTGATTCTAGATTTGGTTATCCAGATGCATACTTCTGTCAAAATTCATCAACCTATATACTCTAAATATTTCATTTTATTTTTACATTATATTATTTAGTAGTTTACATAATTTTTTTTTCAAAAGTTAAGGATAAAATATTTACAACATTTAAAAAAGTTAAAGACTTTATTCAAAGCTGGAAAAAAGACCAATAATAAAATGGAAAGGTGGACAAAGAAATGAAATACAAAAATGTTTAAACCTACGAAAATCGATTATACATTTAACCTTTTTTTTTAACTCATAAGTTTAGCAAAGAACAAATGATCCATAACATTACCGAGGAGAGGAATGATGCCTACGCTTGCATTTACAGTACAAATAAAATTGCTTAACCTCTAAGTAGGGGAATTTGGCAATATTTATTGAAGTATAAAATGAGTATCCCCTTTGTTTACCAGTAAAAGAATTGATAGAATTCATGTCCTCGTGCTTCTTATAAATGGAGAAGCTACTAAGAGAAAAAAATAAGACATACATATGAAATATGTAACTACTTACATATTTTTTCATTTAACTCTAACATATATAGTTACATGAAGAGCTGAAAAGCAAGAGAATTAAGAATCCAGGGGAGAGGGGCTGCTGCTTGAGATAAAAAAAAAGTCTTGTGTGAGGAGATTTCTAAACAGTGATACAAGTGAAGTCAGGAACAAGTTTCTAGGTTAATGGGAATAGAATGTCATGATGATAGAATGAAGCTGAGTTAGTCAAGAATCAATAAGGATTGCAATGTTTAGGACACCATAAACCAAGACATAAAAGGGTAGGAGATGAAATTAGACATATTATCTGTGGATTAGGTCATGTGGGACTAATAGCGCCTGGGGAAGGTTACATTTTTAATATAACAAAAACATTTTGGAGGGAAGACTTTGAATGAGATCATGATTTTAAGTGGATCACTCCATCCTGTGGAGAAAAAATTAAAGGAAGCCAAAAGTGGAGGCAAGAAGATGGGTTAGAAGATTATTGCATTATTCTAGGAAAAGAAACATTTGACTGAGGATGGGATGCTACCAATAGAAAAAGTGAAATGTGGTTGGATTTGGAATATATTACAGTAGCACTGCAGACTTGATATATGCATTATAAGAGAGGAGCTTAAATTATTATCAATAACTTTTCTAGGAAAACTTGTATCTCTACTTACTTCATAGGCTTTGGAAGAGAAAACAGGAGTTCAGTGTTATGCATGGTAACTTTATGCTGCTTATTATATAGGTCCAAACAAGGATGTGAAATTCATGGCTGCATATATGAGTGCTTAATTCAGGGGAGTGGTTGAACTAGGTGGCTCATCCAGTGAAGATGTGCACCTCAGAGGAGAAACGTTTCAATGGCAAAAGCCCAGGACACTAACATTTAGAGGAAGAAATAAAAATAGAATTCAGCAAAAGAGACTGAAAAAGCAGTGGCCAAAAGCTGAGAAAAAAGAACATAAGAATACGGTATTTTCATAGCTGAGAATTAATGAAGTTTTTAAATTTTATTTGTCTCTTTGTTTTAACATAGAGCATTGCAGCCACGCACTGAAGAAAAAGTTCTCAGACACTTGGGGACGTGCTGGGCTGCCTCTGCTAGTGAAGCAGCAGCAGTAGCAAACTGCACAGTTTCTATTTCGTGTTCACCAGGTATAAACATCAAAGAATTGTAAAAGCATGGGAGGAAAACACGAAGAGCCTCCAGACATAGGCCAAATACACATCTGGTGTTTATGGGAAAGTATGTAGGGATGATGTGTAATTTCAAGGACTGCTAAGCAATTACAGTGGGTCTGTTCCCTCACTGGCTCCTGAGAGATCATGGGGCTCTGTTCTCACAGTATTATCCCCTTCAACAGCTTTGAGACCAGAACATCACTGATATTCCGGCAATTACCCCGTTCACCTTCCCTGGGCTCATTACAATACACTCTCTAGAAATAACTCCACAGGGCATGATCAACTGTCTCTGAACACTACTGAAGAGTTGACTGAGATCAGACCACTGGTATTTCACAATGTGAAGGTTATTCTTGAGTTGCCATGAGCTGGTTGAGTCTGGTGATGGACTCTTGATTGAGAAAATAAGAGTGGACAAATTAGAATTAGCAAATATAGATTAGTCTTCCATAAGTTTAACTTTCAATAATAGCAAACGATAGTAGAGAGATGGCACAAGGCCAAGAGAGTGATTTGATGTTGATAAATACTTTCTAAATTGTAGTCTGATTAGAATGACGCAGTAGAGAGGGAAAATTGGTGCTGCAGAAAGAGGAGAGACATATTCCCAGAGAAGAACTAAGTCACTGGATGGAAAAAAGTGGATGGGATTTATAGGACAAGAAAAGGAGGTACTCTTTCCTCTTAGTTTAGACTCCCATAACAAAATACCACAGACAGTGGCAGTTGAAAGTCTGAGGTTAGGATGGCATATGGTAGGTTTTTGGTGATTGTTTATTTCCTACTTTGTAGACAATCATCTTTTCACTATACTTTTATATGACTAGAGAGAGAGAAGGGGGCAGGGAGGAGGAAAGAAGGTTGATCTCTGGCATCTCTTTTTTTTTTTATGCTTTATTTATTTCTAGGAGAGAGAGAGAGACAGTGTGAGCAGGGGAGGGTCAGAGAGAGAGGGAGTCACAGAGTGAAACAGGCTCCAGGCTCTGAGCTGGCAGTCAGCACAGAGCCCGACGGGGGGCTCGAACCCAGGAACCGCGAGATCATGACCTAAGCGAAAGTCTGACGCTTAACAGACTAAGCCATCCAGGCGCCCCATCTGGCATCTCTTATAAAGGCACTAATTGCATGATGAGGGCCCGCCCTCATGACTTCATCTAGACCAAATAGCCTTCCAAAAGCCCTATCTCTAAATACCATCATTGAGAGAGTTAGAATTTCCACATACTAATTTTGGGGCAACACAATTCAGTCCAAAGCATCATTGATAAAAGCATAAGCAATGTTTTCTTTTTCTTATATATGTGATTATGTAATTTTATTTTGCTATATTTTAAAGCCATTTTTAAATTTTCTTCCCTCTGTCCTGAAAACTTGAGATATATTTCTATGTATATTTATATATAAGCATAGTTATATTTAT
>JAESUZ010004688.1:0-77188 GCA_017311185.1 Proteles cristata cristata
CCTCTCTTTCTCTTTCTCTCTCTCAAAAATGAATAAATGTTAAAAAAATTAAATCTTATAACAGCCTATTGACTTTGGCATGATGGTCACATCCATTTTAAAGATAGGAAAATCATGGTTTAAATGTTTATATCCACCAAGAGCCAACAGCTGGTCAGTGACCAAATCACCCCAAGCTGTCTAACTACTGTCCTTCATTTCCACGTGATACTTCATCAACATTAACACATTCTCCAGTACCCTTTTCCATAGTTGTGACTGTGTCTTAAAGATTAAAGTTTTCCATCCTTTAGATTGTTACATAGGCACATGGTGATGAAAATAATCCCCACAATTAATTTACCTAATTTTAGTTGCTGTCATATACGATAATTGTATATATTTCCTCTTCAAAGTGTTTAATTGATTTTCTTAAAGCCTTTCCAGAAATCCCTTCACTGTTTTTTCAAGTTACTCTCTGTCTTTCATCAATTGCATTAGATTAGTGACAGTTTCATGTAGTTCATTTCCTGGATTCAAGATATGGTTCAGTTACTCAGACAACTCAGAAGTTAACGACTTCTGAAAGTGCATGAATCCCTTCTACCCACTGGTGCATCCAAACCATTCAGATTTTATTTGCTCTATCAGGGGTTCTATCCCTTAAAGTTCCTTGGAGGATGCTATCAGAGTGAAAAGACTCAAAATAACAGCCTTCCAGAAGACAACATTGGGGTTTTAAATTTCACAGCATTTCCAGTATCACACTAGTGCCTGCTGGTGTGGACACCGCAGTGCTGGCAAGTCACATTGTAAGAACAGCATGCTGAAATAATTTGCAGATTTTGTCAATTAATTGATGTTCTTTTTAAAAAATAGGTACAATTTCTGAAAAAGCCACTTAGCCTTGGAGCCACTTTCTGTCTTTCCTCTAACACTCCAAATTGTTTGTTTATTATAAATATTCAGGTTGTACTTGGTATTTTCTCTTATTACTTTATTTTATAAGAACACTTTGGTGTTAAAAAATGCACACATATGATGCCAATGTTTTTTCTTTTGGGATGTGAGGATGCAACAGCTGACCTGCATTTTTTTCAGTATTTCCCCATGTGTAATAATGGATTTGGGTTATCCATGTCCTAGTCAGTCTCCAACTTTACATATATTTTCTATCACCAAATCTTTCAAATTCATTCATTCACCAAAATTTGGGTGATAGCTTGTTTCCCTGGAAAATCATTTTCTCACTGTCCTAAGGAAAGAAAATCATTTAAACTGAATAAATAAAACTAGTCATTGCCCTCACCTAGGAGTTTTACCTATCATGTGAGCTGTGGTTTGAAATATGCTTTAGTCCTCTGCTTCAGATTCTGTGTCTCCCTCTCTCTCTCCCCCTTCTCTGCTCACGCTCTGTCTCTGTCTCTCAAAAATTAATAAACGTTTAAAAAATTTAAAAAAAGGGGCGCCTGGTTGGCTTAGTCGGTTAGGCGTCCGACTTTCGCTTAGGTCATCGTCTCTCAGTTCGTGGGTTTGAGCCCAGCGTCGGGCTCTGTGCTGACTGCCAGCTCGGAGCCTGGAGCCTATTTCAGAGTCTGTGTCTGCCTCTCTCTCTGACCCTCTCCTGCTCACGCTGTCTCTCTCTCTCTCCTAGAAATAAATAAAAATATTTAAAAAAAATTTAAAAAAAAAAAAAAAAGGAAATGTGCTTTAATCCTTTATACCAATGTTCCAGGACCTGGTCTGGATCACCCATTGGAAAAACCAAGCAGCAATCGGAGATCTTGGAAAGCAGGAGGTATATTTTACACCAACGGGCTCAGACATCACTCTCCAGAGGTCTGAGTCCCAAGCGTAAGCAGGAGGGACAATTTATAGTCTGTTACTTCTGCATTCTGCATTAATAGTAATTTGACGCATTCAGCAAGTGGGGTGAGAAGAAAAACCCAGAAGGGAAGGATTGGAATTCCCCTATCAGTCCTGTTGGCAATCAAAAAAAAAAAACAAAAAAACAAAAAAACAGATTTTTCCCTATCACTAACTCAGGTTAAAAAAAATAGTAGATTAAAAATTTGATATTCTAATTCTTAAATTAATAAAACCCAGACTCGTTTTACAACCACAGACTTATGAGAAATCTTTGAATCCAGATGTCTGAGAGATTTATTGTTTTCCAATATCAATAGAATCTTCTGTACGTGAAAGAAATTAAGCAGTTCTTTGATCATTTCTGTATTTTATCTTGACATTTCTTGACCTTCTCATGCCAGCATACTCCAAAGTTGATAGTTACTTAAAATTACACACGTAGTAGAGCGCCTGGGTGGCTCAGCCAGTTAAACATCTGACTTCAGCTCAGCTCATGATCTCACAGTTTGTGGGCTCCAAGCCTCCTGTCGGGGTCTATGCTGACAACTCAGAGCCTGGAGCCTGCATCAGATTCTGTGTCTCTCTCGAAGCATCAGTTCAATTATTTTTTTGTTTATTCATTAGAAGTTTATTTATTTGGGGAGAGAGAGCCTGAGCAAGCAAGGAGGGGCGAGCAAGGAAGAGAAAGAATCCCAAGCAGGCTCTGTGCTGTCAAGGCAGAACACAACATGGGGCTCATTCTCATGAACTGTGAGATTATGTCTTGAGCTGAAATCAAGAATTGGATGCTTAACCCAATAAGCCACCCAGGCACCCTGGTTTATTTTTAATTAATCAAACCAAGCCCTGAAACACCTATGAAAAATGTTTTTTTATTGTTTATTTTTGAGAGAGAGACAGAATCTGATTCACAGTCCGGGCTCTGAGCTGTTAGAACAGAACCCGATGTGGAGCTCGAACTTGTGAACCATGAGATCATTCCTGAGCCAAAGTTGGACATAACTGAGCCACCCAGGTGCCCCAAAAATATTTTTTAAAAAATATAGCAAATCCGTGTGATAACAGCAACTACCCATTTATGTTACCACTATAGTTAAAATTCAGAGTTTATTTTAAAGTTAATTACCATTAATGTAGCCATCCATGAAGAACAAAGGAAGTTATTGGCAATATCAATAGCAAGCATAGACAGTTACTTTTACTTTATCCAGGCTTCATCCACATAATGCAATTTGATTTATACATCTACTAGTTTGATCACTTAAAACTATTAATAGCATTGGTTTTAGTATTTTGTATGTGTGGAGAAGGTATAATGTGTCCATCAAAATGAAGTTCTTTTTCCAGTGGTAAAACTTCTTGTAAAACTTCTTATAAAAAAATGCAGCAATAGACATCTGGAAAAAAAGATATACTTCCCTCAAGTGGAATTTCTGCCAAAATACAGTGAAAAATGAGTAAAGTCATATTTGTTTTATATGCAAATTACATAATAGCAAACCATCTTTTGCTTTTGCAATTCAGTTACAGGAAATTACCTTTTGATTTGCCTGGTGGGTAGTAGCTTCACTGAGACTCTACCATACAGTTTAGGACTTAGTTACCAATACTACGACCATTTAACTAACAGACAAACTTCTAGAGCAAGCTCAGAAATGCTCTCTTTCTCTGCTATTCTTCCTCCCGTTCAAAGATGGGTCTGAATGTGGTCTCGAGACTCTTCTAAATAGATGCTTAAAAGCACAATTGTTAGAAAACAATTGTATCACCTACAAATGTGAGAAATAAACTTCTGTTGGCTTGTTAGTTTGGGGGAGTGCAATTTTCTTAGTAATTTGAAAGTCTACACTGAAGGAATTGTGTTATTCAGAAGGGCCAAAGGGAAATGAAATAGGTAAGAGTTAAAAGCATTAATAGGTAAGCTTTTGAACTGTATTCTTCAGAATGCCTCTCTCAAGTTTCAGCCCCTTTGGGGAAGATTTTAGCTCTCCCCACCTTCTTCCTCTGCTTTTTAAGGCTTCAGCAATGCCTGTACCAGACCGTTCATATATGTAATTATGGAGCATCTTTTTTACAACTGGATTGTGCATATTTCGTGAACGTGGAAAGTGCTTTGAGGGAGGAAAAGCAATTTTTCTTCTCCCCTCCTAGGAATCTTGGTTGACTCACACCTGTAATAAAAGACAGTTTAATAGGAGAAAAGCAAACAGAAGTTTAATAACACATATACCTCCTGAATACATGGGGGAGAGCAAGGAAAACGGAGTAACTCTCTGAAATCACCCAAGCCACCACCTTAAGTACCGTCTCCGATTAAAGACAAAAGAAGGTATTGTTCGTGGGTGGGAGAACCAGTTAGAAAGGTTACCAGGAAAGCACAGGGAATAGGGATATGGTTGGATGCAGATTTAAGTCCCAGGCCTTCTCTACTGATGAGTTTCTAAAGATTTAGTCCTTTTTTTCCCTTCAGGTACACAGAGGGAGATGTGCTCACAGATGGAGATTTCCCTCATAAATGTAAATGTCTCTTACTAAATGGTAACTTCTCCATTTTTAGAACTCCTCCTATGGCTACTGTTTCTTTAAAACAATCCTTGTGTGAGAGAGGCATATTTTGGGGGTGAGAAATCCATTTTCCTTCACTGTCTTATTTAATCTTGTAGCTTTTATGTAATCTCTCATGTAGAAAATCTTGGGGTTCAGAGCTGATAGCCAAGAAAGAATTCTTGAGATGTCTTTGGTGCAAAAAAAAAAAAGTGTTTTTATTAAGGCATGGGGACAGGATCTATGGCAGAAAGAGCTGCACTGGGGTTATAACAGGTAACTGACTATATACCTTCAAGTCGGGAGGGGGTTAGGGATAGCATAGGTCTCTAAGGTGTTTTCGAAACAAGGTTTCCAGGACTTTGAGGAGCTGGATGCTGTTAGGAAGTGGTTATTTGTTACTGTTTAGCAAAAGCTTAGTCAGGAGACCCTTCGGAATTTGCCGGAGTCCAGCTCCGGCCAGGTCCAGGGATCCCTGAAGGATGGACGGTATCGGTGAGGGAGGGAGTGAGAGACCTACGAGATTCGTTCTGATCACCAGGCAGGCATCTCTGCCCTGTCGGTTTTGGTGTCTTTATTTATAGGTCAGATGTTAACATGGCATCAGAAAATGGAATTTTTACAATGGATAGCTCTCTGTGATAAGATGTTTTTGGAAAATGTACAGAAACAGGTTTTACAGAAGTCTTCTTGCAGAACTGCACCAATTATAGTGAGGGTGAGTAATGAAGATAATAACAGGGTGTTCACATTTTAATAACGCTAAGATCAAGTCATAGGTTTGTAGATACTCTTATCCATCCTCATTACAGCTGCCAGGGTAAGGGAAGGTGTTTGCGCAATGTAGGCCTTAGGGAAGGGGCTGCTATACATCACCAGGTAGCAAAGGTGTATGTGGTAACTTATCTTCTGCCCTTATCTGTTCCTTCTCTCTAAGTTAGGCTCTTTGTCTCCAGGCAAGACTTGATTTTCCAGTTATATGCTTTATGGCACCGGAGAGCCAACCATACCTTTAAAGAGTTTAGCTCATTTCCAATACATAGAATAGCTTCATCGAGTGCATTTATCTTTGTGTCTAGTTTTATGATTTCTTGAATAGCTAGGGCATGAGAGACATTTTTGGTTAGTTGATTTACATGTTGAGCTGTATAAACCTCTTGGACTAACACAATGGTAGAAACAGAATTGTACATGTAAAGGTCAGTCTTTTATGAGTAAGGGTCATTAGCCTGTTCAAAGCTCAAGGGAATGTGTGGAGGGAAACAGGACCTGCTAGAGACACGATGTCTGTTCCCGTAATTGAAAGAAGTTCCCACAATAAGTTCCTTCACAAGGTGCAGTCATCCTACCAGGGCCAGAATAAGGGGACAAGTCCTTCCCTATACTGATCAACAAGGTACCTTGCGGGGGGCGGGGTTGGTGCTCAAGCAGAAATAATTGAGTGGGGGTGGATATCGGTCACCATCTGATTGACAAGGGACCGTGCAAACTTGCTTTAACCTCATCAGGAGCTTTCTCGACTAGTGGGCTCAGAATGGCTCCCAACAGGAATTATAACAGGGGGCCATAAGATTGGAGTATAATTGCCACCATGTATGTTAGAGAGCATTGGAGGTACAGAAATTTTCCAAAGGAATTTTTTAAAGTTTATTTACTTATTTTGAGGGAGAGAGAGAGACAGTGTATGTGTGTGTGCATGCACACATGTGTTGTGCCAGCAGGGGAGGAAAAGAGAGATGGAGAGACTCCCAAACAGGCTTTGTAGTGACAGCCCTTGACATGGGGCCAGATGCCACAAATCATGAGATCATGAACTGAGTTGAAACCAAGAGTCAGACGCTTAAGTGACTGACCACCCAGGTGCCTCTCCAAAGGCATGTTTATATAATTTGAAGTAGACTTACAGGATTGTGGAGGTTGGGATAATGGTAAGCTAGGAATGCCTTCTGCCCTTAGCAAAGTGTCATGATTGAGCCAGCTAAGTTCCTAGAGGAATGTCACTCTGCCTGTCTCTCAAGGACTTGTCAATGAACTGTAAGTTGTAAGGAAATTTAATTTTTCATTTGCCTTTGTTTCCCACATTACTCTCTCCATACCATACATATAAAGAGTCTAGGAGTTCAATATATGTTTATATAAATTAAACATGGGATGGATAATTAATAGATGGAAGAATGGATAGATGAATGTTTATAATCATTTCCATGTAGTAAAGAACAAAATTCAACTGAGTAAACTTGAAGCTCTAGTTTTCTGTATTAAACAATTCATGCATCAGACAGCATGACATCTTGTGAGTAGAGAGATGTTCCGAGGAGCTATACGTAATCGAAGCTCTTAAGGAAAGAGAGGTGGTCAAGGAAGATCTTAGCAAAAGGAAAGGATTATTTCAAAACACGATATCTTCTTTTGAGGGAGCAAGAGAATGGTAGGGTTTTTATCTTTCACGTGACCTTGCTAATGCTAATCAAAAAATTCCAGATGAACTGTTAAAATGTCACTTTCATGGGATAGGGTGAAACTGTAATTTAGCTTTGATTTGCTATTGGTTGGGGCATGTGGCAAAGGAATCCATTTTGAGGCTGTTTATTTTTTAACACAGGTAAACATATTTTTTTCTCTAAATGAAGTTATCTCCAATATGTTTTTAAAAGTCTTGGGGCACCTGGGTGGCTCAGTTGGTTAAGTGTCTGACTTCAACTCAGGTCATGATCTCAACGGTTCATGGGTTCGAGTCCTGCGTTGGGCTCTGTGCTGAGAGCTAGCTCAGAGCCTGGAGCATGTTTCAGTTTCTGTGTCTCCCTCTCTCTCTGACCCTTCCCTGCTCGCTCTCTCTCTCTCTCTCTCTCTCTCTCTCTCTCAGAAATAAATAAAACATTAAAAAAACTTTTTAAAAGTCTAAATATGTAGTTGCACACAGTACAAATTTTTAAAAAGTAAAAACGGGGGCACCTGGATGGCTCAGTCGGTTGAGCTCCAACTTGGGTTCAGGTCATGATCTCGCAGTTCGTGAGTTCGAGCCCCACGTCGGGCTCTGTGCTGACAGCCAGCTCAGAGCCTGGAGCCTGTTTCGGATTCTGTGTCTCCCTCTCTGTCTGATCCTCCCCCACTTATTCTCTCTCTCTCTCTCTCAAAAATTTTAAAAAACTTTTTTAAAAAAGTAAAGACGAAAATATACACAAGGATATTGTTTTTCCTATCGTGTCACACAGCCACTTAGTTTTCCTTCCCTCTTTCTGGTGAGAACTGATGTTACCGGTTTCTTCTGTTATCTTCCAGAGATATGCCATGGACATGCATGTGTATGTGCATGTGTGCATTAACACCTGTCAACAAGGTATAAGAGTACTTAGTGCCTCTTACCATCAACAACACAAATATTGTTAGGGAGGAAAAATTTTCTCTACCATTTGAGATTGTTTTGTCTGGTGTAAGAATTAAATGGACACGAGATGGGGCAATGCATGAAATAAGTGAAGGGAATTCATAGTACACTTGTCTTGAGCTCTAAGTCATATATGGAACTATTGAATCACTGCATTGTCCACTTGAAATTAACATAACACTGTATGTTAACTACACTGGAATTAGATAGATACATAGTAGATACATAGATACATAGACAGACATGAGATGGAGTAACCAAAAAACAAAAACAAAAGCAAAAACAAAAACCCGGCAGTTTAATTACATTCACGTGAGGGTCCCATAATAAAAAAGAGACCTAAAGAAATTACCATGGTAGGTAGTTTTTATGCTTTTTGGACAATGTAACAATAAATCTGTGATGAATTGACAGGGCAAAACAACAACAAGAACAACTTCTGTTTCGGAGCTTTAACTAATAAGGAATTCTAAACAGAATGTGGGCTGGGGTTGTAAATTACTGAAAGTAACAAGGTTTGTTTATACAGCCTCCTGGGCTCTAAATTCCCTGTCTCTGGTGATAAGGATGTGCCTTTATGTCCTGGTACAGGGAGGATACCTTTCATTCGGAAGATTCATTTCCTGCTTTCTGGAGACAAAAGGGAGTCAAAGTATTCTTGTACTGGCTGTTTCTTAAGTAACTTTTATTCAAAATAATCATTATGCCAAAGTGGCACATTTTGTGACAGCCTGCCTTTGATTCCTACATTATCTGTGATGATAGCTCCCTTCCTAAAGAACAGGTCACCTATTTAAATTCTTTTAGGAAGTTGGGGGGAGACAATAAAGAAAAACTTCCTGAGTTTTCTTTTTCTTAAAAATAATTGCCCTATAATAATCCACATGCCAAAGAGACACATTTTGAGGTGGCAACTGTTGCTCCCCTGTAGTATTTTGTCCAGCTTTTTTGATCTTTGCTCATCTGATTGGTGAAAAATTCTGTCTTATTTTGCATTTACCTGAGTGAGGATGACTGTATTTTCAAATGTTTAAGCACTGTCTTTTGCTATTTTTTTCTCTGAATTCTTTTCATTTCCCTTGCATGTTTTTTTCTTTCTTTAAAAAATTGCTTTATAGTCAGTAGATAGATGAGAACTAGTCTATTTATTTTTATTTTTTTTTATTTTTTGGTTATTTGTTTTTAGAGAGGGAGGGTGTGAGTTGGGGTGAGAGGAGCAGAGAGGGAGAGAGAGAGAATCTGAAGCAAGATCCATTCCACTAGCACCAGAGCCCTATGTGGGATTCATATTTAGAGACCATGAGATCATGACCTGAGCCAAAACCAGGAGTCAGACACCCAACCAACAGAGCCACCCAGGCGCCTTTAGTCTGTTTTTTTTTTTAAATATCAGAAGCAGTATTTTCCAACATAAACATACTAATCCATTAGATTTGGCACTATTGCTAACTGTTTGATTATTTCAAAAGATAAATTTCACTTTCAAGGAGGTCAATTGTAACGCTTTTGGTAACATTATGAAATATTAGGCTATGGAGGAGTATCTGAATAGTGATTCCAGAAACGGTAATGGAGAACTGTCTCTCACATCAGCAGTTTTGCACAGGCTGTTCCACTGAAAAATTCTTACTATTGTTTTGCAGGATGAAATCTTCCTTATTCTGTAGATCTCAGTTTAATTGTATTTCCTCAAAGACATTTTCCTTGGTTATTAAATGTCTAACTTGAAACAGAGCAAAGAGCAATTGTATCTAAGTTAAAAAGGAGCTTATTCAGGAACATCAGAAGTATTGCAGTGTGGAATATGCAACCTACGGTGAACCCCTGGCAAGTCCAGAGACAAAGGGAAGGTCAGGTTTTACGAGGTTTAGGAGGAAATTGAGGTTTGTTTTGAACAGAAGGTCATTGGAAGGGTGCCCGAGTGGCTCAGGCCATTGCGCGTCTGACTCTTGGTTTTGGCTCAGGTTGGACTCTGTACTGACAACACAGAGCCTGCTTGAGATCCTCTCTCTTTCTCTCTCTGCCCCTCCCCTGCTTGCGCTCTCTGCCTTGCTCTCAAAATAAATAAAGAAACAAACAAAAAATAAATTTGTTTAAAAAAAACCCGAACGAACAAACAAGAAGTTCAATGGAGCAGAAAAAGAGTATGAGGTTGCGGCCGTTCCCCACTGCGGGCAGGTGAGGTTAGTGTGTTGTTGCCGGGACAAGGACGAATTTTCCTTTTCTTAAAAGCATGAGATGAAATTCCCTTGTGAAAAAAGTCCTCCCTTGGGGAAGTATTCTTTCTCCTTCCTGGTGGTCATGCAGGCTGCAGTGAATAGTGTATTTGTAAAAGCTCTCCCTTTATGGCTTCCCGACTCCATTTTAAATAAGGTTTCCTTTATTTATTTTCACAAAATCTAGACTAGATTTGGGGCGCCTGGGTGGCTTAGTCGGTTAAGCGTCCGACTTTCGCTTAGGTCATGATCTCGCGGTTCGTGGGTTCGAGCCCCGCGTCGGGCTCTGTGCTGACTGCCAGCTCAGAGCCTGGAGCCTGTTTCAGAGTCTGTGACCCCCTCTCTCTCTGACCCTCCCCTGCTCACGCTGTCTCTCTCTCCTAAAAATAAATAAAACATTAAAAAAAATTTAAAAAAAAAATCTAGACTAGATTTGGCCTGATTCTCTATTTTAAGAATCCTATATCTTAACATCTTTGTTTATTTTTCCCAGAACATTTCTCACATTTTGTAGTTACATAATTTTGCCATTTCCTTGCTATTCTCTGCAATAAACTCGAAACTTCCACAAGAGCAGTGTCCATGTCTGTCTTGTTTTATCTCCACTACTGGATCCATGATGTGGCATTCCAGAAACATCCCCCCCAATGTTTCTGGGAGGAACAAGCGCGCAGACTCATCTGAGTTCTTGTTTGTCTGTCACAAATTCAGTTGTTCCTTCAGGACCATACCAAATATATACTTCTGGTGGATCGAATTGAATTCAGTTGTGTTTTTACTTTGTGTAAGCAAACAAGTAGACGGACAGGCCTAGGGAGGAGGAGAGAGGAAGGGATAGAGAGAGTGTGAGTACATGTAAGTCAGCTCAGGAGCATGGACCCTTCAAGGAGCTTAGGGTTTTTACTCCTGCACTTATTCACCATTTGCTGTAAATCGACTTCACAGATCCATTGTGTTATTAAACGTCAGCATTGCTCTGAGGCACATGCAACCCGCAGCACTCTGAGGTTTAGAAAGAATTAGTGGATAAATACAAAGTTGGGAAACATTTGTTAAAAATTATTTTAACAGGATGTTTAAGTGTTTACTTGTGAGATAGAGAGGGACGGGGGAGAGATCAAGCAGGGGAGAAGCAGGGAGAAGAGAGGGGGACAGAGGATCTGAAGTGGGCTCTGCGTTGACAGCAGCGAGCCTGATGCAGAGCTCTGTCTCATAAACTGTGGGATCATGACCTGAGCCCAAGTAAGTTGCTTAACCAACTGAGCCACCCAGATGCCCCAGAAATAGTCTAAACCCCATTTTTCTAATGACTCTCATGGAGATGAAACTTAAATATGATATGTGTATACATACTTCTTGGGCTTTACACTCTGTCTCTTAATTAAAATTCAGTAGAATATCTATTTCAATAGATCATATATGCCAGGAACCACCTGGATGCATTGACTTTCACTTGATAATGATCACCCTAAGGGGGATTTTATGTGCCTAGGGATTCATTGATGATAGAGTTTGAGGTATAAAATTAAATTATTTGTGACCTAACAATAACTTCAATAAATAAAATATCGAGCTTCAACATTTCTTTTTGTACATGTACTGATTTAATCTTTCATTCATTAATTACCTGTCCTGTTGACAAGGAATAAATGTAGACTTTCCTTTTGGGAGAGATTTGACTTTACTCTTTAAACCATAAGTGCTTTTGGTTTTGATATTTGGTTTCTCTCCCAGGGAAAGAAGAGCATATGGGGGTTCGATGTGGCCAAAGAAACTGACTATTAAAGTCCGTGTAAAATGTAATTTATCAATGGTTATTAATGCATGAATAGTGTCAGTACCTACATTTGGCTATGGAGAAAACATAGAAAGATAGATGATTAGAATAGGGAACCTGGGAAATAGGGATTGGAAAGCAGATTATCAACAGAATAATGTATATCTTCTCTTACTTCAGTTGTCATTTGGATATTTTTTTTAAATAATTAAACACCAAAAATTGGCATATAAAATTAGCTGTATGAACTGAAAACTGAAAAACATAGAAATACTAAAGGTAGGGGTGCCTGTATGGCTCAGTCAGTTAAGCATCCAGTCTTGATTTCTGCCCAGGTCATGATCTCATGGTTTGTGAGTTCAAGCCCTCCATGGGATTCTGTGCTGACAGTGCAGAGCCTGCTTGGGATTCTCTCTCTCTCTCCCTGTCTCTCTGCTCCTCCAGTGTGCTCTCTCAATAAATAAATAAACAAATAAATAAATAAATAAATAAATAACTTTTTAAAAAAATAGAAAAGTTAAAAGGTAACAGAAACCTTAATAGATGCAGCTTTATGTTTTGGCCATTATGGAATTAGTGCAGGGAAAGGATCAACACTTATAAGCATCATTTGCTTTGTGGTTGAACTGTAAAAAAATAATTTAGTAAAAAAGAGTATTTCCAAGACATTCCATGCTCATGGATTGGAAGAACAAATATTGGTAAAATGTCTGAACTTCCCAAAGTTATCTACACATTTAATATGATCCCTGTCAAAATCCCACCAGCATTTTTCACAGAGCTAGAACAATCCTAAAATTTGTATGGAACCCCAAAACAGCCCAAAGAGCCAAAACAGCCTTGAAAAAGAAAAGCAAAGTTGAAGGCATAACAACTCTGGACTTCAAGTTGTATTCCAAACCTCTAGTAATCAAAAC
Source organism: Proteles cristata cristata (assembly GCA_017311185.1). NCBI lineage: Eukaryota > Metazoa > Chordata > Mammalia > Carnivora > Hyaenidae > Proteles > Proteles cristata. Next base: position 12,688 of record JAESUZ010004688.1, read on the forward strand.
AGTTTCGTACTGGCGTTAAAAATAGACACACAGATCCTTAGAACAGAATAGAGAAGCCGGAAATGAATCCAGTAATTTATGGTCAATTAGTCTTTGACAGAGTAGGAAAGAATATCTAATGGGAAAAAGTCTCTTCAACAAATGGTGTTGGAAAAACTGGACAACAACATGCAAGAGATTGAAAACTGAGCCACTTTCTTACACCATACACAAAAATAAATTCAAAATGGATTAGAGATCTAAGTGTTAGACTCAACATTATAAAAATCCTAGAAGGTAACACATACAGTTACATCTTTGGCATTGCCCATAGCAAGACTTCTTTCTAGATATGCCTCCTGAGGCAAGGGAAACAAAAACAAAACTAAACTGTTGAAACTACATCAAAATAAAAAACTTTTGCACAGTAAAGGAAGCAATCAGCAAAACGAAAAGGCAACCTACCGCATGGGAGAAGATATTGGCACCTGACAAATCTGATAAAGGGTTAGTATCCAAAACATATGAAGAACTTATAAAATTCAACACACGAAAACCAAATAATCCTTTTTAAAAATGGGTAGAAAATATGAAGAGACATTTTTCGACAGAGGACGTCCAGGTAGCCAAGAGACACATGAAAAGATGCTCAGCACCACTGATCATCAGAGAAATGCACATCAAGACTACAATGAGATACCATCTCACACCTGTCAAAATGGCTAAAACTGACAGCACAAGAAACAACAGGTGTTGGCAAGGATGTGGAGAAAAAGGAATCCTCTTGCACTATTGGTGGGAATGTACACTGGTGCAGTGAGTCTGGAAAACAGTCTGGATGCCCCTCAAAATGTTAAAAATAGAACTCCACTACGATCCAACAATTGCACTACTAGTTATTTACCCAAAGAATACAAGAACACTAATTCAAAGGGACACATGCACCCTGATGTTTATAGCAGCATTATCAACAATAGCCAAGTTATGAAAAGAGCCCAAATGTCCATCAACTGATGAATGGATAAGAAAGAAAGATGTGTGTGTATGTGTGTGTGTATATATATACACACACACACATACATACGATGGAATATTAGTCTTAAAAACAAATAAAATCTTGCCATTTGGAAGGACATAGATGAAGCTAAAGAGTATTATGCTAAGTGAAATAAGTTAGTCAGTGAAAGGCAAATGCCATATGATTTTCACTCATACGGAATTTAGGAAGCAAAGCAAATGAGCATGGGGAAAAAAAGAGAGAGAGGCAAACCAAGAAGCAGTGTTAACTATAGTAAAGAAACTCAAAAGTTACTAGAGGGGAGAGAGGGTGGGGAGATGAAATAGGAGATGGGGATTCAGGAGTGCACTTGTGATGAGCACCAGGTGATATATCAATGTGTTGAATCACTATATTGCACACCTAAAACTAATATTACACTGCGTGTTAACAAACTGGAGTTTAAATAAAAACTTAGAAAAAAAGGAAAACAATATTTCCCAGGGACGTCCTGAGCATAGAACTTTATTTGGGGACACTAGCTCTTCAGTCTCCATTTCATTACCATCATCACTCTTTTACTTCAACCAAAACTATCTACCATGTCTTAATTATTTCTGGCTCTTGATTGTGGTCTTTCTAAACCAGTCCTTCTATGTTCATGTAAAATGTCTTTGATGATCTATCCTCATTGCCCTAAATTTCCTCTCCTTAGCTTCTAGGCCTACAAGGTTCTCTGTCTCTTGTTGCTTTCCTACTTTTACCTCCACATTTTCTTTGCTTCTTGCCTGTTCTTCCATTTGAAGACAGTCTTCTTAGACCTTGAATGTTATTTCCTACTTTCTCAACCCAACAAGATTCTGATCATCTTTTGGGACCCAGACAAAATCTGATTTTCTGGGTGAAACATTTCATTAATTTTCTGAGGTAGAATTAATCTTCCTCTATTCTCTCATGCCCCTGTAGCACTTTGTATTAACCTGTACTGCAGTAGGCATGATGTTGTGTGGAAATTGTTTTTCCAAACGGTCTGCTCCTCAATCCAGTTATGATACCTAAAGGGCTAAAAGTTTGTATTATTGTATATATCTTGTGTTAGAAATGTATCAAACTTCTATAAGAGATTTTAAATGAATGATCAAACTTTATAAGAGATTTTAAATGAATGATTGTGATGTATTGTTTTGTTTTTAGTAGAATTTGTTTTATAGAGTAGTTTCTGGTATGCAGGAAAACTGAGTAGAAAGTAAGTACAGAGATTTCCTATATCCCACCGCGCTAACACATGTGGACCCTCCCTGCTTATCAACATCCCCACCAGAATGCGACATCTGTTGCACTTAATGAACTTATACTGACACATCATTGCCACCCAGACTCCATAGTTTGCATTAGGGGTCACTCTTAACATCTGTGATGCATTCATAATGCTGTGAAGATAATCTTTTAATTGTCCTGAAGAATACATATTGAAATTTTTGAGATGTTTTGATGCAAGATTAGAATAAATAGGCCCTAGGTTTTAAGAGTCAATGTTTTCTTTCTTTTTTTTCTTTTTTCTTTTTTTTTTTTTCTGGGTGGACTTGAACCACAATTCTCTTTAATGGACTGTTAGATTTTCCAATCATAAAATTGTTTAATATGCAATGATACTAATAACATAGACCTTGACCATAGAAGGTAAAGATTATGTGTGTGCGTGTGTGTGTGTGTCTGTGTCCAACAGAGAAATCCTACAGTCATATATATTTTGTTGATGCAATCAGAAATGAAATAAACAGATTATCTTAATTAGACTTCAGTGTCATGGGTGGGACCTGCATTTTAATGTGACAAGGGGTTGCCTGGAATTTGTTTTTGGTCTCTATTTAGTTCTCTGAAAATCTCTAATCCCTACCAAGGGTTGATACAGAAGTGAATCTTTTCTTCTTTCTCTTCTCTTTTTACTGTCAGTGGAACTTTTATAGAATCTTCGCTTGGGCTCTGGTGATGATATCTGTAGAGGAGCTTCAATCTTCAGAGTTATTCAGAGAGTATTGTAAGCTACTTTCCGCCTTGGCAGGGCAAATCCCTGAGTGACAGGAAACACTGGGAGTCCTTTTTAGTGGCACATGACAAAGGTAGATGTCTCTAGCAGTCCCGCAAAGCCAGGCTGCCTTTCTGGAAGTGAGAATTTATTCAGCAAATCGAAGTGGAAACCAGATAATCCAACAGATAAAATCCATATAACAAGGATCATCCACCAATTTTTTATATTCTCAAGGGTGAGCATAACCAGAAGATGCAATTTACCTTCATTTATTTTTCCTCCAGGACTGATAATACAGGGTTACTGAGAAATAGGGTGAGAAGAGGAGGTTTTGGAATTCAGTTTGCCTTGCTGACTAGCAGTTAAAAAAGCATGGCTTTAGGAAAGGTTCTCCTTTGATTTTCTATGTTTAATAGTGTTTTGTGTTTGTGCATTTATGTGTAATGCATGGTAAAGGTGGTTGCAGAATATCTAAGGTACATGGTAAACAGACAAACATGTGTCTTTAACTGCCATTGAAATACTTGCTAAATTGTCTTTCTAAATGCTTATGAAAAAAATAAAGACGCCATGTACTCACAAGCTCTGCTTGAAAATAGATAAAAATATTTCACTTTTTAAAACTTATAGCTAATAATATCTTCAACACAAATCACCACTAACTTCGGATCTTAATTTCTTAAAATAAGTTTAATAAGGAATACAAAACAATGTTACCCAGAGAGACAAAATATTGACATTTGAAATATATATTTTTTTACTCACTTATGGTGTCAGCTCCTGTCACAGACAAAGTAAAGTTAATGAAGTTTAATGGGATATATGGTTTGTTAGTATATGTGCTGCGGAAGCAAACACCGGATATATGGTTGGTTACGTTAGCTAGAATTGTGTTTAATTTATTTATTTACTCTCTCCTGGACTTGGGAATCAAGTAGGAAATTAGGAAATTGTGTATATTACTTTTGTTTATCATTCTCTTTGCAATATCACACCTGACTCCATTTAGAATGGGTAATATTTCTAGCTGCCTTTCCTCAGAGAATAACATCTGCTCAAATGAATTTCAGCATTTTAATTGTGTTAATAGGAATAATTTGAAAATGTAGTTCAAAGCTCAACATATTCCATTTCAGAGAGAATAAGGAGAGTGATTGTTGACTCTGAGTGATAGTCTCCCAATGTAAGAAGAGTCGTTTATCTTTGTAATATTTCATTTCATACGAGCACCCTAAAAGAGGCAAAATATATTTTTCCTCTATTAATATTAGAAGCAGAAGTAAGTAGTTTTATTACTGTTATTAGAAAGACTGTGTTAATATTGATATGATGCTTCACAGTTTATGAATCGTTTTTATGGTTTTTAATTTACTTGATCATAATAGCTACCTCCACCTCTCAGAATAGGCCATGCAAAAGAGGGTGAAGAAAACAATGTCAGAGGCACATGGAGTTTAAGAATTCATGACATTTGAATGTGTTCCTTTACATATGTGTTTAATGTCTCCAGTGGGTACATCAATACTGACTTCATGAAGCAATGGGAAGGATGAAGTGAGTAAACTCTTTGTAAAGCCCTAGCACAGTGTAGATACTCAATACCCACAATTCCCTTTCCCTTTTTAAATTTATTAACTAAAGAGAAGGGACTTCACTGGTGGTATTAAGGAGGAGGGGGTAATTACCTTCTCTTCATGTTGATCAGCCCCCACACCAAGCCATCTAAAGTCAACAAACAGTCTGTGAAAACAGAGAAACCTAAATTCAAGGCAAGTGCTGTTTTCTTCTTCCCCTTTCTCCTCAGATCCAGGGCTCACGATAGGCTCAGGGAAGTGAATTTGCCTCTGGTGACAATTAAAAAGGGAATCTAAAAATTTAGTAGTTAAGATAAATAACATCTTAGTCGATGTTTTAAAAATCAAAATCAGGGGCACCTGGGTGGCTTGGTTGGTTAAGCCCCGACTTCAGTTCAGGTCACGATTTCACAGTGCATGAGTTCCAGCCCCGCTTAGGGCTCTGTACTGAGCGCTCAGAGCCTGGAACCTGCTTTGGATTCTGTGACTCCCTCTCTCTCTGCCTCTCCCCTGCTTGTTCACTCTCTCTCTCTCAAAATAAATAAGCATAATTAAAAAAAAAATCAAAATCAGTGCCGAACAATTCATGATGGGCAAAATTATAGCATGTTAAAAAATACCGACCCTGACCCTGTACCCTGACTTGCCTCCCCCTTACCTCCTACTGAGCACTCAACTCCAGGGCTGGAACACAAGGTGCTCCTCTCTTATTCGAGCCTCCGGTGTCCCCCAACTGGGGATAATAAACGTGTCCTGAATCTATCATCCCTGGTTTAAAAAATATATATTTTATCAGATATATATGGCTCAACAGTATTTTTCTGAATTTTAGTGTGGAAATTAAAAGTGTGGAGTTCTATAGTCTGGATTTGAGTTCTATCACACTAATTACTGGATATCTGATCTTGGGCAAGTTTATGCATTCTCTGAACCTCAGTTTTCTCACCCATAAAATGGGAATAATAGCCATAGGGCTATTGTGAAAATATTTGATTGGTGCATGGTACTTAACAATTCGTGTTTGGCTTTATATTTGGATGTGATTAAAAGGATATTTGAGACGTGGCCTTTTTCATGCAAATTCATATCCCTGAATTTTACCTTGTTGGCTTTGTATAGAAGCAGTTCCCCTGTTTGCAGTATTGTAGAAGCAATTTAATTACTCATTCTCCTGCCAGATGGTTCTGGGGCTCCTTGAAGATTTGTTTGTTTATTTTATTATTTGGAACAGTACTATTCTGAACATTCTTGTCCATGTTTCCTGGTGCAAATACCACTCAGTTTTCCATGCCACAACGGATACCTCAAGGTGTTCCCCTGTGATGCAAAGAAACCCAAAGCTTATACACATCCCTTCCAATACCTGGCTCGTAGCCACAACTGTTACTGATTACCATGAAGGCCCAGTTGCTGCGCTGGTCTCTCTTGAATCCTTTTTCATAAGCCTCTTAGTACATTTGCTCCCAGAATCTGATCTGTACTCAGCTGACTCCTTTTTTTTCTTCCCCCTAGGACTTCACTGCTTGTTTTAAAGTCTTTCCGCTTTGAATCCTTACCTGTTCACCTGATGTTAGTTGAATCTCTCATTATCTCTTACCTGAGGACCCAGTGTTTGACTTTGCTCACTGAGGGCAAATACCCTCATATTCTGTTGTCTGTGTTCATTTTGATACTGACACTTGATAGGGCTTTGTACATCCTCTTTGGAAGAAAAACATCTTTTGGTTGTAGTTTGCGATAGTCTGAGTTTAGATTTCTTTAAAAGCCAAGTTTGAGACCAGGACCAGAGACCTAGCCATTCATTTGGTAGCTGAAGCAAAAGTGGGCAAGCAGGCAAGATAGGAAATAGGGAACAAGAAATATTGAGTGAGTGATTGAGGTGGCTACTGCGGTGCAAAACTTTTGCTTAATGCAACGGAGACCTCTGAGGAATGCTATGCAACTCCCTGTGTGTTGTCCCTCTGAAGGACTCAAGGCTTGGGACTTCATCTGTGGTTTCGATGTCTCTTGACTGATGGCTACTCAGAAGTATCAGGTCCTTTGCTGTCTGGAGGCTGAATGAGTTAGCATGACAGTGGAGAAGCTCTTGATATAGAAACACTGAAAAATTCGGTGGGTGCTTGACCTGACCAGCCTTTAGTTTGTCTGGGGACTGTCCCTCACAGTCCTGGTCAGAGTAGGCCAAAAGAATGGGGCACCTAGCATCTGCTACGCTGTTCAAACTGAGTTTCCCAACTCTCTGGTGCCATGATCTTCTCTGACAATATCTCCCAGGAAGATACAATGCAGCTTTGGCCCATTCCTGTGTAATCCCAGGATCACGTAGTTTACGGTTGTTCTCTTTTATGTTGGGGGTGTTCTTGTAGTATTTGAAAGCCCTATAGCCTGTTTTCCATGATATACACAATGTTTAAATCGTTCAAGTTCATTTTAAATTCACAGTTTGACGTCATTCACATTCATACTTTAGAAAGGAATGATTTTGAAATCCCTTTCTGTATTCTGGAGACAAATATTAACTGTAATAGTGCCTTCAGCAGGAAGACTGTTGCCTCAGAGTTGCAAAGTGACTGACAGTGATATATAAAGCTAGAATCTTCAAGGAAAATGTTACCAGAGGTCACTTTTAAACTAGAGGAACGATCATTTTTCATGATAAGCTACCCCTCTCCCCTCCCCAGTGAGGCCTATGGTTAGCTATAATTATTAAACTCCTGTCTGTTCAGTGCAAAGAACTACAGGCTGAAGGGAAGAATTTCCAGAGAAAACAGCCACTTTCGTCTTAGCTGATAGTTGCTATATTAACTTGTCAATCATTCAGACATATGTGTCTTTTAAAAATATTTTTTTACATAGGGATAAAAGAATATTTATAAAGTGTATGGTTTAGATAATAAAAGTAAACAACCTAAAAGTTTTGAATATGTTCTCAGTAATTTGAAGCCCCACTATGTACTCCTTCCCAAGTCCATCACTTCTTCCACTATTGATGAGCTTTTGGGGATGAGCACTGGGGTTTGTGGGGTCCAAAACTGATGGCCAACAAAGAGTTCTTGAATTCATCATTGGTGCAAAAACTTGATTTTTTTGAAGCACAGGGACAGGACCCATGGGCAGAAAGAGCCTCCTGGGGACCATGAGGAGACAACCAGTTTTATTCTATGGATTTGGGAGAAATCAAGTCTCAGGAAAGTTTCCAGTGAGATTTTCATGTGCTAAAGACTCCCAGGATAGTGGAGGCCTAGCTGGTGTCAAGCTAAGGTGGTTTTCCCTCTAGCAAAGCATTAGCATTAAGACAGTAGGATGGGACACTATGGAGGGGTGATGGAGACTTTTGGGTCCCTCAAGACTATGATCTCTATCAGTTAGCCATTTGTTTTTTCCCCTTTTCTTTGTTCTTGGGCAGCCAGGAGAGCCAGAGGAATATCACATATATCTCACCTGGCGGTGTGGGGTGGTGATGGTGGCGTTTGCCTGATGCTCCCTCATCACTATCGCCAGAGATAATCACTCTCCTGAATTTTGCTTTTACAGTCGTGCTATATATGCGTGTAATCCTAAATAATAAATTTTGTTCTGCATGCTTTTGAACTTCATATAATTGAAATCATATTGCATCTAGTCTTGTGTGACTGCTTTTTCCAATCAGCTTTATGCTGCTGAGATTCATCCATGTCAGTGAATATAGCTGTAGTTCATTTATTTTCACTGTCATATTCCATCATAGGAACAAGCCACAGTGTATTTCTACATTCTGCTATTAACGGCTATTTGGATTGTTTCCAGTTTTATCTCTTTTGCCACTGTAACAGCGCACCTTATATACACTGGGGAGTGGAATTGTGGGCTTGTAGGGTTCGAGTATGTGGCTTCAAGTATACTACTTGCCTCCTTTACACGCTACCATTGGGACCTTGATGCTTGTGAGCTCTGAGGTCCAGGCTTCCACATCACCTGGCTCCGGTGCCTTCTGGCTGATGGTGGCGGATTCAAGAGTCAGAGAAGACCCCTGGGTGCTTTTCTCCCTCCCGTTGTGTCTCAGACAGCGTGTGCGGCAGCAGCTGCCTATAGTATGAGATTGTAGCTCCACTCAAATCAGCCCACAGCGGCTCCATCTTCCACTGAAAGAACTCATGACCTTTTCAAGGAAGAAATAATATTTTCCTTCCAGTTTTCCAGTTTCCTGGCTCAGACCCTCCCACCCCGCCCTAAAAAATTAAGAAGAACTAAGAAATTAACAGGAGAAAAAAAAGCAAGTTTGAGAACACATCTCCCTCCTGTAAACATGGGAGTGACCCAGAAAAGCTGAGTAACTCCCTGAAATAGCACAAGTCATCTTTTTAAATACCGTCTCCAGCTAAAGACAAAAGAAGGTGTTGTGGAAAGGGAGAGGCCAATTGTGGGAGGTTTCAGGCAAAGTCTGGTAATCAAGGGTAACACTGTTATGCAGATTTAGGTTACCTTCTTCACTGATGAATGTTTCTAAGAATTTAGAGTCATCTTTCTTTTCCAGTTACAGAGAGGGAGACAGCCTTACAAATGGAGATTTCCCTTATACATGTAAATTTCTCTTATAAAAGACTACCTTCTCTTCAGCTTTCAAGGTCACAATTTAGTTTTGGGGGGCACCTGGGTGGTTCAGTCTGTTGAGCTTCAGACTCTTGATTTCAGCTCAAATCGTGATCTCACAGTTTGTGGGATAGAGGCCTGTGCCTGGCTAAAATTCTCTCTCTTTCCCTGTGCTCCTCTCTCCCACACGCACTTCCTGCTCTCTCTCAATTTTTAAAAAAATGTTTATTTATTTTCTGAGCTGGGGAGAGGTAGAGGTAGGAGCAGAGAGAGGGAGACCCGGAATCTGAAACAGGCTCCAGGTTCTGGGCTGTCAGCACAGAACACGACGCGGAGCCTGAATTTAGAAACTGTGAGATCATGACCTCAGCCCAAGTCAGATGCTTACCTCCTGAGCCACCCAGGCATCCCTCAATTTTTTTTTTTTAATTTAGTTTTTGGCTACTATGTTGGACATAAAATTAGTTTTCACAGTGGTTTTAAAATGCATACAGTGAATTGCTCAATATAAAATAAAACTTTAATAAAATTTAGTTTCAGATTTTTTGCACACTACTTTGATTTAGGGTAGTACAAAATGTGTCTCAATTTTTCTATTTTATTTGTTCATTTAATTTAACACATATAAGTTCTACTGTATACCAGGAACAGTTCTGTGTTTAACTAAGAAATTGCAGTATGTTATAGAAATAGGATAAATCAAAAGCCCAAGGTTTTGAAAATGGATTAGCATTAAGACACTTTATAACGTTTACTAGGTTTACTACCTTCTCAACTGCCCCACCCCCAGCCATCATCATTCCTAAGGTCAAATATTGTGGTGTCATTATGACTATGTGGATTGTCTCTAAAACTGAAGGTCAAGTTCATCCATTTTGCAGGTATCATATAGAGCTTTATGTATCAATAGATTTTTCTTATCAAGGCTGTAAAAAATTTTGGATTATAGACAATTACAGACCGTTGCTGACTAATGCTTTGAGAAGTATGATCTAATAACAACAATATTAAAAACATTTAAGATGTAAAATAATTCCTAACATGTCCCACTTTAAAACATTAGAGGAGTGAAGATGGCTTTTCCTCCACAATCTGTTAGTGAGGAATGCAAACAGAGCTAAAGAAGCTTTGTGTGGGTATTGCAGGGTCTCTTGCCTGTGATGCAGGCCTTGGCTGATCACTGTTAACGCTAATAATTTAACCCTAAAAACATAACTTTGTAGAGGGAGAAAGAAAATTTCTTGAGAGAAACCAATGTCATGTTTTATTTTACCAGTATTCTTTTATTCAAGGGACTCTTAGTTCTCTGGAAAAATGATTTATCCGGAGTGACACTTAATCTAGTTTGGTTGAGCTTAGATTTTAATGTGGTTCTTGTGTGTGTGCATATGTGTTATGGATGGAAATTGTTTTCTTTACTTTTCTTGGTTCTTTGAATAGTTTAATAATCAAATTAACGTAGGACAGATTACCAGGAGAAAAACAAATTCAGTTTCTTACTAGTGCGTGTAGTGCTTTTCTTATTGCATACACAGCATAAAGTTTGTGGTCACATTGCTATAGAAACTACATAAGTATTTTTTTTTTTAATGTTTATTTTTGAGAGAAAGAGAGAGAGAGCAGGGAAGGAGCAGAGAGGGAAGGAGACACAGAATTGGAAGCAGATTCCAGGCTCTGCGCTGTCAGCACAAAGCCTGATGGTAGGGCTTGAACTCAAGAACTGTGAGATTATGACCTGAGCCGAAATTGGACGCTTAACCAACTGAGCCACCCAGGTGCCCCTGGTTAAGTATGTTATAGGGGAACATGGCAACAAGAAACTAAGCTGAAACGTGATAGAAAGTATCTGTCATCCTACAAAAACTTAACTCTCTACTGTTAAATGGGAAAATGTTTCCCGTTGTCCCCATAGAAATGACACCTAGGTGGTGAGCTTACCCATGGAATGACCACATATTATTCATGTTGTGGTTTCCTTAATACATACTGAATTCATATTATGTTAAATTCCCTGGAACTTGACCAGAATGTTGATTGTCTAGTAGAATTTCTTGTAAGAAGTTCTTACAGCAATAAACAGTTCTTTAGGGCAAAAAAATGTATCTACATATGCTAATGCCATTTTTTCGTTATAGATGGGGCCCTCCTTTTCTGTGCATATAGGCAAGAACGTAAAATAATTTTTTCGAAGTCATCAGAACCCTACTTGGAATAAAAACAGAACAGTTAGATGGTACCAGGGTCACCTTAAATCAACTAACCAAACTCCCAATCAAAATAAGATTTCAGATGTAATTAACCCATTAACCTAAGGAGATGCAAAAACATCTGTAGCCAAAAATTTTCTAAGTGCTTTCTTGACTCATGTAGCAAATATCAACCTGATACTTTTTATAGTTGATTCACATACCATTATAATACATCCTAAATTTGCAGATGTTATCTAACTAGCATAGATTCACGTAATTGGCATGACACGGAATTTTTTAAACATCACCTATCTCAGGAACCCTATTCATGTGAGTCTGGAAGATTTTTTGGTGATGTTTGAGCTCTTACTCTCAGAGACTCAGATGTCAAAGTATTTTTAGAATGAGTCTGCAAGGTATCATTATTTTGTAATTATAATCTTGTTGATTGACAGCAAATGTGTTCCATGAAAATGTTGCCTTATTGAAGTGATCCTGGTTAGTGCTGGAGACAGACTGCTTAGATCTAAACTCAAGAGGGGAAAAAAGAACTTAAAAAAAAGTGATTTTAAATTCACTAACATAAAGATATAAGATCTTTCATAAAATGTTAAAAGTTTGTTTTTGCTCCCAGACTTTTAACACTACCATTGTACTTTCCACCTGTTCAGAAACGTGATTACTGACAGGTTAAAACCTGTTGTGCAAAAGCTGCTGTTAAAAGTCATTCCCGTGCTGTTTATTGAAATCACAGTATTGTATTTTCAGAAGGAGAGAGAAGCTAGAGAGGATACAGTCCATATGATGGCCGATATTTCCCATGAGAAAGAGAGTACACAACTGTGCTTTGCTGCATGGTATAAAAGGAGATTAAAATAGGGGAAATTGTAATAGTATTGATGATAATATTAACATCATTAAATAAAATAAATTAGGCCATGTTGTAACTTAATGGAAAGCTTCATTATGGATTACAACTAACATTTTAAATTGTTAGCATGTTTAGTCTTGCAAAATCATGGGTGATTTATAACCACAGAACTATCTTTCTCTTCTCAGAAACTTAACAACAACTTAATATCAAATTCTAAGATGTAGAGAGGACTTTGGGCCAAGGCAAGGCAAGAAGGATGTAAAGAGATATAGAATGTATAGATAGCTGAGCTACAAGACTCTCTGAGTAGGCATCTGAGTTGAGGCCTAACAATATTTATTTCCAACCAGTATGACTGAATGAGGGGTTCACCAATTCTTAACTTAGAATGATTTTTTGAAGCCTAGGTTTATTTTTCTAATCTCAGAAAATTCAAATGAAGCTACATGGTGTTGAAAATTTCAGGTCTCTGAAGGGTGTGCATTAATAAGTATTCAAAAATATTTTGTCTTTAAATATTATTATGTTAATTTTTGCATAATTGGATTCTTCTTCAGTGTTTGAAAACTTTCTCTACTAGGCTAAACATTCCCTCATTGATCTTGTTAAACAATCCCTTTATGTTCAGCTATCTTTGTCTGAATTATAACCGATGTATGCTGTCCATTTTTTTTGAAAAAAATTTAAAAAAAGGCTTTACCGGAATTATGATTTGGAAAGAGAAAAGTTACAGCAAATTTTGATTAATTCACCCTCATTAATGAGTAATTGAAATAAACACCTGGATTTCTCATGTCCTCATAGAGTTGTATGAAGAAGAGGTACAATATTTGGTACAATTTCTAGTGGACATAAGGGGAAGGAGATTATGAAAAAATTAGAAGACATGATTATAAATATGTAGTCATGATTTGACACAAACTCCAGATGACAAGTTTTCTGAAAATCAAACCAATTCCATATGAGACCTCACATTGGCAAAGCAGTTACATAAATGTCACCAAAGTTTTTCAAATTAAAATCTAAAGTGAAGCATTTCGAAGTAATTTTGCAAATAAGAGTTTACTCAAGATGTTTCACAAAATGAATGGAATATCACAGTGAGGAAATTATTCCAGTAATGGTAAAGTTAAGTGAAACTTTCATTATAAGGTCCAATAATACTCAGTAGGGTACTTGCTCATGAATTTAAACTAGAATGTTTTCATTCCAAAGTTTAGAGGACATCACAGTCATTCAGGAAATGCATGGAGTAAGTGATTTTTTTATAATCTTCCAGATCAGTGCCTTAGTTTCATTTACATATATGTAAAATAACCAAATCCATATCCTGTGTGTATCATGCCATTCTGATAAATTGTTCTGGATCGTAATATTTATATAAAATTTGTTTTGCTTGGCAGTCTGATTTGGCTTAACATACAGATTAATATGGTCCCTCTGAACTTCTTTGTGGCATTGTCACCTCCTTCCTGGAGTAACAAAATAGCAACCGAACTGGTTTCCCTCATCCACTCTTGCCCCCCTTCTGTCATCCTAATTGCAGCCCTCACAGCAACCTTTAAAAAAGGTCAATTAAATCATCTCACCTCTTCATTAAAACTCTTCTCATTCTACCAGGAGTAAATTCCAAATCTTTTACCTTGACCTGTATGACTGAACCTTGTTTCCCTCTCAGTTTCAACTCAGCTTTGTTCTTGTAGCTTCAGACAAGCCAGCTCCCTCTCAGCTCTCGAATGTAATAAACTGTCGATCCCCTTGTTATCTACTTATTTTTAATTTTCTCTGGCTAGAATGTTCTTTTCTGGTCTTCTGCTTCCTGAGCAATCAGACATTCATTCACCTACTCATTTGTTCATTTGTCCTGTTAGTTTACTCAACAATACAGTGATTCTCAATTAGAGGCAAATTTGCACTCTCCCCCCCTCCCCCAGCCACCCTGCCCCCAGGGACCTATGGCAAATTCTGGAGACATTTGTAATTGTCACACTTGAGAATGGTGGAATAGCACCACTGGCATCTCCTGAATAGAGAAGTAAGATGCTAATCTTACTACAATGTGTAAGAGAGCCCATCATGACAATGAATTAACTGGAAGAAAATATCCAGAATACCAACACTGGGAATTTCTTCAAATAATTTGACCCATCTAGTTGCCTGTGGTGGTAAACCAGAGGAATATGGCAGAACATTTAATAAGCTAATACATTAGAGGAAAGGCAGTCAATAAACTGGTTAATGAACAACTGAATATATCCTTTAAATCATGCTGAGTGCTGTTAAGGTAGAGCGAACAAGAGTATCTAGTGAAATTTACTTTAGAGCAGGTGGTGTCAGAGAAGGTGGTGTTTATGTTAAGACCAGAGGAATGAAAAACACAGCTATGGCTTATAGTAAATATTTATTGAATATCAACGGTAAAAAGTGTTATTTTTCTTAATCATGTTGCTTTATTGTAACTGAGGGAACTTCAAATTATTTTTTAGAATCTCCATTTCTGTAAAATTATCTGAAAAAAATATGTATAGGGCTCCTAACTTGGTTGGAAAGCACAGTATTGTATCTCCAATCAGTAACACAAGTTTTCATTCTTTAGCAAGATAACAGAATATTATAGTACTTTTACATATTTATTTTAAACAATTTCAACTCATATTATTTCTCTGTAGAAGGTCCCCTTCTTCTAGTTGAGGAATGTTGTCAGGAATAAGTAAGTACATTAAATAACAGCATACAGGTGACATAATTTTAAACCTGGCAAAAGAATGGGGTTTCTTTCTTATCTTTTTCGTACTTTTTGAACAGCATGACCAGCAATACATGATGCCTAATCATTTGAATTATACATGTTCAATAAATACTAAGAAAGAACTGTTTTAACTGTCAACTGCCACTAAAACGTTAATGTCTATCCACTCAGTATCTGTAATCTTACTCTGTACTCTGCACAGAACCTTTTTGACATTCCCATTTGACTGTCCCACAAAAACAAAAACCAAAAACCTAGGAGTGTGGTCTTGAAAATGTATTTTTTAAAAATAAGTTTATTATTTAAATTTGAGACAGGAAGAGAGCAACAGAGAGTTAGAGCTCCGAGAGAGAGAGAGAGAGAGAGGGAGAGAGAGAGAGAGAGAGAGAGAGAACTGACAGGGTGGGGCCTGACATGGGACTTGTTCCCACAACCTGCAAGATCATGATCTGAGCCGAAAGAATTGGACGCTTAACCGACTGTGTCACCCGGGCACCTTGACAATGTCTGGTGCTTCTTCTTCTTTTTTTTTTTTTTTTTAATTATTTTATTTTATTTTTTTTATTTGAGAGAGAGACAGAGACAGAGCAGGAGCAGGGGAGGGAGAGATAGACGATGACAGAATCTGAAGCAGGCTCCAGGCTCCAAGATGTCAGCACAGAGCCTGACGAGCTTCCAACTCATGAGCAATTCCAACCTACTGAGCCCCCCAGGCACCTCACAGTGTCCACTTTTTTTTTTCCTTTCATAGTTTATTGTCAAGTTGGTTTCCATATAAGACCCAGTGCTCATCCCCACAAGTGCCCTCCTCCATGCCCATCACCCCCCTTCCCCTCTCCCTCACCACCATCAGGGCTCAGTTTGTTCTCAGCATTCAAGAGTCTCTCATGGTTTGCCTCCCTCCCTCTTCCCAACTATTTTTCCCCTTCTTCTCCCCCATGGTCCTCCATTAAGTTCCTCCTAATCCTCCTATAAGTGAACGTTTCTTGACCTGAGTGCTTGTTAAATAGGGGCATTGTATCTGTGAAAATTCATTGAGCTGTGCATTTATGACTTGTATAATTTTCTCTGTATATGTCATGTTTCAATAACAAGATTTCATAGATGTGCTAGAACTTAGGCTACATCTTTTTTCTCTTACTCATCCAACACATCTAATGGGACAGCAAAAAGCCATAATGGCTGCTTTTTAGTGCACCTTATATCTTTGATATTGTGATCACTTTTTACCCCATCTGCTGCTCAAAAATTTCTATGGTTCATGTATTATTGTTAGTAGTATTTCCATTTTACAGGTGAAAAAGAAGAAACTTAGGCTAAATTACTTGTTTAAGATCACACAGCAATAAAACGGCAGAAGTAGAATTTGAATCTGAACCAGTATTTGCAATCACCATAGTATCTTCCCTCTCGTATGTTTCATCCCCATAAAAACTGAATATTCCACTTCTTACCCATCTATCCTACTTGTCTTTAGTTAAGGTCTTGAGATCTTTGTTCCTATAGTATAATGATAGTATTTTAAGAAGTCTTGTATACTTTCATCTACGCTAAATTCATTTTAAATACTGCTAGAGTTAGTGGTCTTTCTAGAATGTAAAACTCTTTATGTATTTTAGTTAAAATCTGTTCATTCAGCCATTCGCAACCTTGGCTACATGTTGGAATCATAAGCCCCCAATCAAGATCAATTAAATCACAATCTCTTAAGAGGAGGGGGGGGAGGCTAGTAGTGAGCATTTTTAAAAAGCTCCCTGGAGTAACTCTAATGTGCAGCCAGGCCTGAGAACCATTGTGTTAGGTTAGTGTTGCTCTTCAGTTTTCATGCTAAAAACAAACTCCTTATCGGTGCACATAAGGCTCTTCATTATCTGGTCTCTGCCTCCCTATCTCATACTTCCTCTGCTGTCACTCTCTTCTTCCTCTACTTAATCTCTCACCTTCAGCAGTACATACTTTACTTTTATTATACAAAATCTCAGTTTTCTCTCTGATGTCTTTTTTTTTTTTTTTTAATATCTTGCCTTTAAACAGACCAGTCCTCCTTCCTGAATGTTCTTCTCTTGACTCTCAATTTAATTGAATTTTTGTGTCCCTTGCGAACAGCAGGTCTGATATCACCTTCTCTGGGGACATCACTCTAACTTATATTTGATTAGTTGTTTACCTATTCATTATTGATTTATTTTTTATTTTATGAGTTAATACATCCAGGTGTCAAAGAATGCATTAAGTATAAGTGGATATATATTAATAAGTCTTGTGGACACTGCAGTTCCCCAATTGTCTCCCAGAGACAATATTTCTAGATTTTTAATTTATCATTATAGAAGTATATAGTATACTTATACAAACATACATGTGTACATATATGTGTGTATATGCTTTTCTTCACATGGGTACATGTTATACGCATTCTTTTGGTCCTTGCTTTTTTATATAACAGTATAGCCTATAATTTCTTATCATAACATAAAGAATTTTATCAGTCTGTTTAATATTTTCATAGCATTCTGTAATTTGTATACATAGCAATTTATTCAGCTAGATCCCAACTTATAGCATTTAGGTTGTTTCCTATTTTTGTTTTTACAAAGGATACTTAAGTATAAAAAATTGCAGTTCAGAGAATTTTATTTCTTCATTTTAGTAACACAATTTTTTAATGTTTATTTTTTGAGAGAGAGAGAACAAGAGCACTGGGGCAGGGAGAGGCAGAGAGAGAGGGAAAGTGAGGAACAGAAGTAAGTTCTGTGCTGACAGCACAGAGCCAGACACAGGGCTCTAAATCACAAGCCATGAGATCATGACCTGAGCCGAAGTCAGACACTTAACCACCTGAGCCACACAAGTGCCCTGTAACTCAATTCTTCAAATGTATTAGTTATGCCAGAGACTATATACATTTTAAAATTTGGTAGAATGCTCTATATTTCTCTCAAAACTATCATGGCCATTTATTTGTCCTTGGAACACAATCACTTTATTGGTAGCTCTCTGTACTTACTACAAGAGTAGAAATGGTCATTTTAGACCACAGACATTTCATTCATTCAGTCATTGACTCGGATTCCTCACTGCTTTCAAAATGATTTTATGAGAGTTTATATAAGTGCTGTGCCCTAGGCCCTAGAGGTGGATTTATTGTATAATGCAAATTGTGTTTCTAACTCAAAGAGCAGGTTGTGTAGTGAGGGAGAGAGAAAGTAAAGAGGCAGGTACAATACCAGGTTGAGGGCTACAGTGGAGGTAATGGAGCAGGGGCAGCTAGTCCTGAAACGCCCAGAGATCGGAAAACCCCCAAAATCAAACCACCAGAGACCAGAGTCAAAGCCAAGTGGCGAGGGTTGTTTATTTGCAGGTTCTAACCTGGACCTCCGCGCACTCGTTGCCGGTGACGCTAAGAGGCCCTGAACAAAGCCTTTGCAGCCTTTTTATAGACAGAAGTAAACAAGTCATGGGGAGGGACAGGAGATTTCCATGGTTACAAGTTTGCCATTGGTTAACATTCAAATGTGAACATATACCGTATCTGATTGGTTCCCGCCATCAGGTTTTTGGCGGGATCCAATTATAACACTTGGGATACCTTTGAATTCAGCCTATCATAGAGCGAGTTTGAAGTCTTGATTGGCGACTAACAGGTTAACATCTCTCTCTCCAGGCCCTTCCCTCAGCAAGGTAGGGGGTAGCCGCTGGCCTTTTCGTATTGGCTTCCGCCAAGGTGGGGTGGTGGGGTGACAGAGGGAACATGAAGCTAGTCGCTTGGGCAATCCGGTGGTGGGAAAGCAAGCCTTAAGCATTGTTACAGAAGCAGAAAGAGCTGGTTAGGTAATGGCTTCCCGTAGCGCAGGCATTTGCCCAGAAGCGGAAAAGCTGGTTAAGTTTTAGGTTTAGTTTATCTAGGACTGGGGCTACGTGCAGCCCGAGGTTTCTCTTAATGGAGGACTTAATTTTTGGCTCTACAGTCCCATCATGGAGTATTAGGATGGTACCTACAAGAAGTTTTTTCTAGGGGCGCCTGGGTGGCTCAGTCGGTTAAGCGTCCGACTTTGGCTCAGGTCATGATCTCACGGTTCGTGGGTTCGAGCCCCGCATTGGGCTCTGTGCTGACAGCTGGGAGCCTGGAGCCTGCTTCAGATTCTGTGTCTCCCTGTCTCTCTCCCCCTCCCCCACTCATGCTCTGGCTCTCTCTCAAAAATAAATAAAACATTAAAAAAAAAAGAAGTGTTTTCTAAATTTATAAGAATTGGGACACCTGGGTGACTCAGTCAAGTGTCCTGAGTTTGACTCAGGTCATGATATTTGCAATGGATTTTATTTGAAAATGGATTCTATGTTAGCAAAGAAAATTCACAAGGTGTGTGTATGAGTGTATGTATGTGTGTATCTGAAGATTGCTAAGCAGGAATTTATTTTGGTTATGGTTCTTTATTTTCCTATTGCATTTTTGTAGTGTGTATGGTACCTATTATTGTCCTATAAATTATTACCTCATATACTGTTACAAAAATTGGTACAAGGAGTTGTCTGAATACAGTAATATATGTCTTTAAAAACAAAATATTCATACGTTGTCATTTAATACCAAAAAGCTTACCTATACTGTTTTTTTTAAGATTTTATTTTAATTCTATTTAGTTAACATAAATTCTGATATTAGTTTTAGGTGTACAATATAGTGATTCACCAATTCCATACATCACCCATTGCTCATCACAAGTGTACTACTTAATCCCCATCACCTATGTAACCCATCACCCCACCTACCTCCCCTTTGGTAGCCATCAGTTTGTCCTCTATGGTTAATAATCTGTTTCTTGGTTTGTGTCTCTCTCTCTTTTTCCTTTGCTCATTTTGTTATATTGCACATATGAGTGAAATAGTATGGTACTTGTCTTTCTCTGCTTCACCTATTTCACTTAGCATTATACTCTTCCATTCATGTTGTTGCAAATAGCAAGATTTCTTTCTCTTTTTATGGCTGAATAATAGTCCGAAAATAGTCTGAAAAATATATACTTTTCTTTCATGAGGCCAAAGATTCAGAGTTGAATAACTGCTTATAATTTATTAGAAAATATAAAATAGATAGTTAGATGATACTATAAGTATCTCAGTCGTCCTCCATTCTTGATCCCTTTCCTGTATTCATGCTCACACCTTCTATACTGATCTTCAAACTCATTTTTCAATATAATTATAACTTTAGCATTTCCATATTATCATCCTCAGTGGTACCAAGAGGTATTGGAGAGCCTCAGGGTGTTCAACTGCCACTAGCAGAGAATAATCTTCATGCCAAAGTGTCCCATTTTGGGCTGGCCTGCCCTTGGGCCCTACAGTATCAATTTTAAGAATTAGATGTTAATCTATTATTTAATTCCAACTTAATTCCATTAAAATATATAGTAAGATTTATCCTTTCATAAAAATTAAAAGCTCGTACGTGACATTTTTCAAACTATATCACATCCTACTTGATATTTTTTTTTTTTAACAAACATTTTTATCTGTTAGTGTCATGGGAAAAGCACCTGCCAACTACCTTACATCTTAGATACCTTTATACAGCAAGCATTTTCATATCTTGGGCTTACTGGGGAAACTGATACTAAATAAGTAACAAGAAGTTTTAAATTCAATATTATTTATAATTTTAACAACACTTTACACTTTTAATAAGATATTTTTACTTTGGTTTGTTGAGATTTTCTTTGGGTGAGCCACTCACCTGGAAATGTAAGTTTTATTGAACGAAATATAGATGTAAATTACCTTTTTTTCATTCATTATGTATATATATATATATACACACACAAACACACATATACATATAAAGTTTATGTATGTGAGGCATATAGAACAGTATTGACTTGAAGTATTCCTTACATTGACTTTACCTAAGGAATAAAATATTACCAGTCTATGAAGGCCCCCTCCATGCTACCCTCCCCAATTATGCTTCCATCCCCTCTTCCAGATTCTCATTCTGTATTTGTTATTTATGTTCTTACCTACAGTTTTATCATACATGTACATATTTTCAGTGAATAATTTTAGTTTATTATGTACTTAATACTGTAGAGCAGCCTAGAAGACATTATTCCAACTTAAGGAATTTTAAGCAACTTGAGGAAATAAGATATGTATACATTAAAAGTTCAGAATGTAAAGTTGCTTTTGATTGCTTAAGGTTGTGAGGGATCATAGAGATCGTATATCCCAACAATGTTTAAACTTATTTTCCTTTAGCAATAAAATTTCTGTAAACAAGATCTAACTTAAAGAAGACTGAAACATAAAATTAGAACTGCTCAGGTGAAGCATGGGGTTTTTAGAACCCAGTTGCAAATTCACTAAGAAGTTAAAACCTTTTTTCCCCTTTATTTATGATGTAACTGTGTCACACATAGTTTATGTGAATTGTTCAAGTTTACTCAATTTAATTATGCCAGAGCCATTTTAAGAATCTAGAACATTCTGCCTTACAATTGAGCATAAACTTTTTCTATGATATACCGTATTAAAAACAGAAACCAAAAATAAATAAATAAATAAATAAATAAAAACAGAAACCAAAATGAAATAAAAAGAAATAAATAAAATTAAATAAAGCAGTGGATAGGTCAGAAGTATGTTAGTAAAATGTGTACACGAAGCTGAAAGGTATTGGAAATGAAGGAAACCTGCAGATCTTAATGAATATGGACATTGTGTGAGTTAGACCAAAATCCTGGCCAGTGAAATCTCCATGGCTAAGTTAAAATGGGTGGCTCCTGTATAGCTCAATTTCCTGGTAGTCACACTAGAATTTAGAGCCATATATATGCATGTATATGTATGTATATATATATATATATATATATATATATATATATATATATATATATCTTTTTTTTTTTTTTTTGCTGGATATTTTATTTTCCTTTTTGTTTAAGATATTTATTTTTGAGGGCGCCTGGGTGGCTTAGTCGTTGCCGTCCGACTTTCGCTTGGGTCATGATCTCGCGGTTCGTGGGTTCGAGCCCCGCGTCGGGCTTTGTGCTGACTGCCAGCTCGAAGCCTGGAGCCTGTTTCAGTCTGTGACTCCCTCTCTCTCTGACCCTCCCCTGCTCACGCTGTCTCTCTCTCTCCTAGAAATAAATAAAACATTAAAAAAAAAAAGATATTTATTTTTGAGAGCGCATATGTGCAAACAGGAGAGGGGCAGAGAGAGAGGAAGGCAGAGAATCTGAAGCAGGGTCCACAGCTCAGAGCCTGATGCAGGGCTCGAACTCAGAAACCATAATATCATAACCTGAGCCAAAGTTGAACACTCAACTGACTGTGCCACCCAGGCCAGTTATTTCATTTTTCAAGAACAGATAAAGGTCTACATTTTTACGTGAAATCTAGTATACTGCATATTTCTCCCATAAGGTGGAGATTTTTTTTTTTAAACTTTTGTCCATTGATGAATCTGAAGCCCTTGGAACAGTGCCTGGCATTTAGTAGGTGATCAAGGCTTATTTGATTACTAATTTGTAAAGGTTTCTTCATTTAAAAATTGTGTACAAGTCCTGTAAAATATATTTCGGGATCTCAATTAGCTTTGTGACTTCCAGTTCAAAGTTTATTTATTTATTTATTTATTTATTTATTTATTTATTTATTTATTATGTTTATTTGTTTTTGAGAGACAGAGCACGAGTGGGGGAGGGGCAGAGAGAGAGGGAGACACAGAATCTGAAGCAGGCTCCAGGCTCTGAGCGGTCAGCACAGAATCCGATACGGGCCTTGAACCAACAAACCATGAGGTCTTAACCTGAGCCAAAGTCGGATGCTTACCAGACTGATCCACTCAGGTGCCTCTATGATACCTCCAGCTTTGATCTTCTTTCTCAAGATTCCTTTGGCTCTTCGTGGATTTTTATAGTTCCATAAATTTTAGAACTGTTTTTTGTTTCTGTGAAAAGTGCTATTGGTATTTTGATAGGGATTGCACTGAATCTAGATGGGTTTTGGTAGTATGAACATTTTATTAATATTCTTCCAATCTGTGTGCATGGCATACCTTTCCTGTTGGATCGTATTAAACCAACAGGTTTAATGTTATTTAAATTCTTTTTTTTATGTTATTTAAAATTTTGTTTTTAGTGTTTATTTAATTTTCAAAAAGAGACAGACAGACAGACAGATGGAGTGCCAGCATGGGAGGGGCAGAGAGAGGGAGACACAGACTCCAAAGCAGGCCCCAGGCTCTTAGCTGTCACTGGGCTCAAACACACAAACTGTGAGATCATGACCTGAGTCGAAGTCAGTTGCTTAACTGATTGAGCCACCCAGGTTCCTCATATCTTTTTGTTTTAGATAAAGAGACAGAAAATGACTTTCTACCACATCACATGACACCTGAGGTCCAGGAACTTTCTCAAGTAGGCCGGAATCACTGTCTGACTTCTCTGACTCCAGTGCCTTACCTTTCTTTCCTCTTGTGGGTGACAGTAGTGAAGTGAACTTATCTCTGTAGCAAAACAAACATCTTATGAGAGAACATGGTTCTTAAAACAAATTACTTTTTAAAAAAGCCCACATGGAGGCTTAAGTTTAGAGCCAAAGTATAAACATATAATAATTACTCATCAAAGGAGTTTTATTCCTAGCTTCTGGGGAAAAACAATCTCTTAAAAATAAAATGTCAGTTCTGGATGTGGGATTTGTGATTATATTTAACACAGATATGCTGTATTTCCTGACCACTCCTTAATTTTGGAAGGAGAATATTGTGAGTTTCTAAATACATTTTCATTTACTACTTAGAGTGGAGAAAAGTTCACAGGGGAAGACTAATTAGAAAAACAGTTGCCTACAATCCAGTGAACCGAGCCCGCCAGACACATTCTGGTTCTTCTTAATTTTATGGACACACATGTTATACTGACTGTGGAAAATTAAGAAAAAATGACTTGTTTTGAACTTAAAAATAGGAAACATGAAGACAAAACCCAAATAAGCCTTTGGGTACGTCAGCCTCTTTAACTTGAATTATATAATACCAGTTGGCAAATGCTTTAAAATTGCTGATGGACATTAATTGGACATTATGACACAAAAGCTGGTAAATCAAGTGGCATGATAAAAGGATACTTTTGATTCACCAAGTATTAAAGATTCCCCAAATTAGAGCACTCTATCCTTAAACTGTGTGTTTTCTTTCTTTCTTTCTTTTTTAATGTTTATTTATTTTCGAGAGAAAGAGAGAGAGAGCATGAGCAGGGATTGGGCAGAGAGAGAGGGAGATACAGCATCCAAAGCAGGCTCCAGACTCCGAGCTGTCAGCACAAAGCCTGACACAGGGCTCGAACTCACAGACTGTGAGATCATGACCTGAGCCAAAGTCGTACGCTTAACTGATTGAGCCACCCAGGCACCCCATGAGTGAGATATTTTTTAAAAAGATTAAAATGTTTGGCGCACCTGGGTGGCTCAGTGTCTTAAGTGTCTGACTTTGGCTCAGGTCATGATCTCATGGCTCATGAGTTCAAGTCCTGCATCCAGCTTTGTGCTGACAGCTTGGAGCCTGCTTAGGATTCTGTGTCTTCCTCTTTCTCTGCCCCTTCCCCCCCATCACTCTTTCTCTCTCTCTCACAAAAATAAATAAACATTAAAAAAGATTGAATTGTTAGTCGCTATTAACACTTTTTTTCAGTGACTGAAGATATATTCTCAGAAACGAGAGTTTAATCCAAGCCTTGTAATAAACTTCTAAAAAGTGACCTGAAGCACAAGAACTACCTTTTTTATTTTTATTTCTGAGAGAGAGAGAGAGAGAGAGAGAGAGAGAGAGAGAGAGAGAAAGAGACAGCATGAGCAGTGGAGGGTCAGAGAGAGAGGGAGACACAGAATCTGAAGAAGGCTCTAGGCTCTGAGCTAGCTGTCAGCACAGAGCCCGACACGGGGCTCGAACCCACGAACCAGTGAAATCATGACCTGAAGTTGCGCACTTAACCGACTGAGCCACCGAGGCCCCCCACACAAGAACTATTTTAAGGGCATATTTGCTATCCAAAATAAAAACACATAAAATGTCCAGTCAGTAATGTAAAAGCAGTTGGCTTTGTAATCACTATTATTTAGTTGTTTGAAGCTCATTTTAAGCTATCATTGGAGATAATGAAAAAAGACTTGCTCAGTGCAAAAACTCTCCTAAGGAAAGATTATAAACATTTTATCCTGAATATTGGCTGCTTGAGTTGCTCATGTGTTTAACTTTGCATCATGTAATTCATGTTCTGTACACCACCATGTCCCTGAATAAAAAATGTATTTTCACTTACGGCTATGTAAAACCCATTGCCTGCTAATGCATTTAATATGGCAAAGGCACTTTTCTTAAACACCGTGCAAAATCAGGGTTCATTTTGTCATTGGAAAATGAGAGATGTTGAGTTGCTCCAACTTTTAACTTGAATAACCTTGAAAAATAGTTCTCCATTTAACACCCTGTGTTGTGCTTGTCTTGCAGTCAAGTGAATTATCTTCGTTACTGGAGTGTTAGGTGACACCAGCTATTCGGTTACCACTGCTGTAAAAATAGCTCTGTCCCCACACCCCTTCGATAGGGTTCTTCTAGGACCCTGATTTTTTCTAATCTATAGCTTAGCCCTCAAAGCAATGTGGTGTCTTGCTGTTTCCTTCTCATTATCCCTGCAGTTTCAATTATATATGCGACTCTTGGCTTTATTTTAAAACAGTTGTGCATTGCTGATGAGCCCTGAAGTCACCAGGGGTGGCTGGTGTCAATAGTGAGTCTATGCAGAGCTATTTTTATCCATAAAGCTGTTTACTTCCTGTATGACGAGAGGTGCTGAAGTGAAACGTGCCTCCTATTATACCCTCGGGTTGTGATCACAGCATACTGATTAAGGGGCCAAGACTAGAGCAGGCTGCTCAGGGTTATGCTGAGGAGTAGGGCGTTCTCCACATATTTTTGAACTCTTCTTAGAAAAAGCATCGGGGCAGAGCACATCTAATTTTTTTGATAGCACAGCTGTGTACATACACCCCTGTATCCTGGTTTCTGCTCAGAGGCTGTGCTCTTAGATTTAATTTTCTTATAAGTCATTACAGCCATTATTGTTCATTTAAACCTTAGCAAAAGAAGTATTACTAGTTTCCAGTGTGTGCTAGAGGATTCCATGTATTTTATCTCATGGACACTTACGAGTTATAGGGAGAGAAGACTGCCCACATTGCTTATTTACTTTTATATATAAATTGTGTCTATGTATGTGTATATGTATTTTTTTTTTATTCCAACCCATCTCAGCACTCTTAATAGCTTCTTACCCACAGGCAAATCTATAAGCCTCTTCGCAGAAGTCCTTCTGTGGCCCTCAAACAGGAGTCTTTCCGGTTCTGCTTTTAAACATCCACTTGGAATCTTCTTTCAATGGCCTGGAACCCCAGTGTTTGCTTTATTGCCTTATACCCACCCGGATTCTGCCTCTCTGACTGTTGGAGACTGTCCCATTGGAGCAAGAGTATCTGAATGGCTATTGTCCAAGAATGCTCTCAAAAACTTATCTTCTACTAGCCAAAGCTATAAGCCAAAGCCATGACCCTGAGCAACCTTGAAGCCCCAGAGTCCAGGCTTAGACTAGCACAGCACCCCACACTTTGCTCCCGTGTGAGAGAAGATTGTATTTTACTCAGAAGTACAACTCTCCTTTTATAATCCTGGAGAATTTAGTTGTGGTGAATTAAAACAGGAGTATAAAATATTTTCTCTGGTTCCATCCTTAATCTCTGTCATGGTATCACATAGTTAAACCAGTTGCACTGTCGTTTCATGTAGGTAATGACACAAAACAAAACACTGTTGGGTAAAATAAATTTTGTCATCCTCTCTTTGTTGTTATGGACTGAATATTTTGCTCTCCAAAAATTCATGTGTGATGGTATTTTGGAAATGAGGCTTTTGGGAGGTAACTGTGTTTAGATGAGGTCATGAAGAGGTCCTTGGGATGGGATTAGTGTCTTTATTTTTTTAAATTTGTTTTGTGTTTATTTATTTTTGAGAGAGAGAGAGAGGGAGAGAGAGAGCGTGAGTGGGGGAAGGTCAGAGAGAGAAAGAGATACAGAATCCAAAACAAGTTCCAGTCTCTGAGCTGTCAGCACAGAGCTTGATGCAGGACTCGAACCCACCAACCGTGAGATGGTGACCTAAGCCGAAGTCAGATGCTTAACTGATTGAGCTATCCAGGCGCCCCAGGATTAGTGTCTTTATAAGAGACATGAGAGAACGTGTTTGTTCCCTCTCTGCCATGTAAAGGTACAGCAAAAGGGTGCAGAAAGAGAGCTCTCACCAGAACCCGACCATGCTAGCATCCTCATGTCAGACTTCCATTCTCTAGAACTGTGAGGAAATTAACTACTGTTTGAGCCATCCAGTCTCTGATGTTTTCTTATGGCAGCCTGTGATGACCAAGGCACTTGCATTGTTCCTCGAGCTGATACTTGATTTTGTTAGAACACGGAGACACAAATGATGACAATGACAATACCAGTGACCCATCTAATTTTGCTATCAAAAAGCAGCTTTGTGTGGATAGAAATACTGGTTAGCTCTTACCACAGTAATGCTGTGTAAGAAGTCTTCCTCTAACTTAATGGCTTTCACCAGGCATTTATTCTCATTGTTAAGCAGGACTGACTAACGTAAGATGGGCTGGACTTGGTGACTCTGCTTCAGGGTGCAGGTCTGCTGGGCTTGGCTTCAAGCTACAGGTTGAACTTGGATTTGTCCAAAGTATCACCTGTGGAGGCCCAAGCTGAAGGGGCAGTGGCTCCCCAGTGCATGTTATGCTTGTGGGGGCTCAGAGAATGACAAGATATCAAGCCCAAACATGACTCTGCACATTTCAAGGCTATGTTCTTGTCATCTCTGTTAACATACAGTTGACCAAAGGAGATTATTTGTCCCACCATAGGCCATATATATAATTTTATTATCGAGGAGTAAAAAATGAGACCAATAAATCAATTTATTGCAGTAGAAAAAGTAGGAGCTTATTTATTAGTGGAAAAATTAATTTCAGTGGATATGTCGCTTTTATTTGTGAATTTGAAAACATTTCTAAAATATATTTCATTTCCCAACTTAACTGTGATTATGGCACAAGAAAAACTTTTGAAGTGTCCAAAGCTCACTACTTTGCTTATGACCCCACTGTTTGCCACAGTAAATGTAATCATCTCCAAAGTCGTTATTTTAAGGCTTTGATAATGATTAAGATTTTACTGAGGAGAAAAATGATCACTATCCCGTCTTAACAGGGTACATATCATACAAGATGCTTAATGCACATCAGACACATCCTGTAAACCTATGTTGAAAACCACAAACATAGGAGATGGGTGATGTATTCTGCTAATTTTGTAGCAAAGAAACGGAGCAATTGGGTGACACGTGTGTCTGAGAGGACCCCGTTGGGTCTAAATGTGGCCTTTTACGTTACAAGGAACAGAGACAAAAATCAGCTTATTGTGAGGTTGTGTAGGGAAATAAGGAAGGTCAGGAAACTGTCATAACAACTGAATAACCAAACATCAAGGAGACTGTAATGTCACTTTGGAGAACTGCAGTCACAGAATCTGATTTCATGGGTAATCGGACCACTGAAGTGGACACAGCACAGCAGCTCATCTTCCATTATAGATGTTGTGCCACCATTCCTAAGAATTAACTGCTTTCAAGCCCTGCTTCTACTATTACCTCTACTCCCTAGAGACAGATGATTTTCATTCTAATATAAACTTTCCAGAAGAAGGTGTTTGATAAGGCAGCTGGTCGCCATCAGGTATGAGAGAATCAAGTTCTTAACTCTTCCCTTGCCTTTGAGTTGGTTTTAGTCCTTGTTGCTCATGTTTGAACAGTTGTCATGGCCAGGGGAATAATATGCTCGTTGCCTACCAATGCACAGAACTTAGGAGAAGCACTTCTTCCTAAATTCTATTTGGTATCACATTACCAGAGGAAGAAGACGTAGATATTGGAATGCTAGATCGCAGCACATGTTTACAACAAGCAGTGTCATTTTTAAATCCTGTCATTTAAAAAAAATTTAGGTTTATTTATTTTGAGAAAGAGAGAGCGCGAGAGCGAGAGAGAGCGTGTGAGCAGAGGAGGAGCAGAGAGAGAGGGAGACAGAATCCCAAGCAGGCGCTGCCCTTTCAGCACAGAGCTCCACACAGGGCTTGATCTTATGAACCATGAGATCATGGCCTGAGCTGAAAGTAAGAGTCAGTCACTTAACTGAGTGAGCCATCTGGGCCCCCCTAATCCAGTCATTTTTATTCTTGATTGCCTATTAGCATTCCCTGCTTGGCTTTATACATGTACCTTGTCACAGGTCACATGCTAGAGCAACTATGAATTCTGCCTGTTAGGCTCCCATTGGCCTGCTATCAAAAGCTCCTCAAGTGATGTTAATGTGCCAAAAGCAGACCTAAAATATGAATATTGCTAGTTCCAGAGGGAGGTGTCTGTATGGTGTAAAAGGCTGGTGAGTTCTAGAGAGTGTTGGGAGGGATGCAACTGGATCAGAGTGTGGGGGCCTGAGTGGTAGGCAGAGGTTAGGTCACACGCATATTGTCGGCAGATTTTAGCTGTATGTTCTGTGATCACGCCAATAGAGAACCTCTCTGCTGTTAAGGAAATTGCTTGAAGTCTAGTGAGCAGTGCTTTCCAAGTTGCCACCTAGCCATTTTAATAACTGATGAGTCAGGGAGGGTTCGGTAGCTTTCATTTCCATGTCACATGGCTATACTGACCATGGACGTAAGCAGGCGGGGTCCCTAAAACTGTGGTCTGATTCAAGGGTGGCAAGATTCCAGATCTAAGGAGAGGAAATCCAGTTACTAGTCTGAAGTGGAAGAGCTTCAAATCAACTGTGACAGCAGCTACTATAGCCTCATGCTGCCAGCTCTGAACTGTCATGGTTTTCTACTCTGTCAATCTTTGTTAACGATAACTGTATTGGTGGTTATATCATATAGTCATATATAGATTGTGAACCCTTCTCACATATTCATTTTGTCTTTGCAACGGCCTGGTGAATCCACCACAGTTAGTCCCATTTTTATTGATCAGAGAACAGAAGTACAGAGAGACCGTGAAAGTTGTGATGATAGTAAGTGTGAGAGTCAGAGAGAGAAGCCTGGTTTTTGTCATTCCCCTTCTAGGTTGCTTGATTGAATTGTCTCCACCACCTTATTTTATTTTTCCTTTACAATCTTTGATTACCATAAAACCTATCAAAGAGAAGAAAATGGAAGAGTGAGGAAATGAAATACAATTTAGATCAATTTTTAAATTTACTTTGACTGAATCTGGCACTCTTGTTACAAGATGTGGCTTCTAATCCTAATGATTCTAGTGTTGTTATTTCATCTTAATTTATATGATCTACTTACTTCTCTTTCAGTCTCTGTGTCTGTCTTTTAATCTAGCTTTCTTTTTTTGCCTGTTACATATTTGAGGAGTTTGCTGAGAAAAAAAATCTCTGGTTTTCATTAGTTATGTGCCAGATACACAGACGGGTGTGTATATGGCAGGAATTAATGTTGGCCTCAAAACTCAGATGTGGAAGAAATGTGAGCCTTATTTCTTGCCATATTTTGGAGCTGTACTCCACATCAACACTGTCTAATAGAAATATAATGTAAGCTACACATGTAACTTAAAACTTTCTAATAAACACTTTAAAAAGTAAAATGAAACAAGTGTAATTAATGACATATTCTATTTAACTCAATATATCTAAAATATTATTTCAATATGCAATCAATATAAAAATTGTTGGTAAGAGGGACGCCTGAGTGGCTTAGTTGGTTAAATATCCAACTCTTAATTTTTGCTCAGGTCAGGATCTTGCTGTTGATCAATTCACGCTCCACCTTGGGCTCTTCCATGATGGTGTGGAGCTTGCTTGGGATTCTTTCTTTCTTCTCTCTCTGCACCTCCTCCACTCTCTCTCTTTTTCCTTCAAAAATAAATAAACTTTAAAAAATGTTGATAAGACATTTCATATTCTTTTCTTTAAGTTTATTTATTTTTGAGAGAGAGGGGACAGGGAAAGAGAGAGGAAGAGAAAATCCAAAGTAGGCTCCATTCTGATAGCACAGAGCCCAACGTGGGGCTCGAACCCATGAACCATGAGATCACAACCTGATCCAATGTCAAGAGTTGGACACTTAACTGACTGAGCCACCAGGCAACTCAGACATTTCACATTTTTTTTTAATGTTTTATTTTTATTTCTAGGAGAGAGAGAGAGACAGCTTGAGCAGGGGAGGGTCAGAGAGAGAGGGAGTCACAGACTGAAACAGGCTCCAGGCTCTGAGCTGGCAGTCAGCACAGAGCCCGACGCGGGGCTCGAACCCACGAACCGCAAGATCATGACCTAAGCGAAAGTCGGACGCTTAACCGACTAAGCCACCCAGGCGCCCCTCACATTTTTAATAAGAATCTATTACATCTTCAAATTCCAGTGAGTATTTTACACTCCTAACATATCTGAATTCAGATGTCAAATTTTCATGGGATAAAGTAAGTGAACGGTTGCCCCGTCAAACAGATGAAGTTGTGTTGAATGGAAAAATTGTCTACACTGCTTTGGTTTTAAATTAAAGTGAAAATTAGGCACAATTACAATTTCACTTTCTCAATCATGGTAGCCACATTTCAAATGCTCCCTAGCCACTCAGTAGCCACAATTGCACAACACAACTCCAGTTTATGAAAAATTTTCTCTTCTTGAATTTCCCAACTTGAGGCTCTTCAGCCTTTTCCCTATCAAAACCAAAGAAAAGGTGTGTGTGTGTGTGTCTGTGTGTGTGTCTGTGTGTGTGTCTGTGTGTGTGCTTATCTCAGCAGTTGCGTTCAAAATAGGTTGCGTTCGAAATATTTTTCTCTTGATGTTCGGTGGAAAATAACTAGCTGGCTCAGTTGGTAGCACATATGACTCTTGACATCAGGTTGTAAGTTTGAGCCTCATGTTGGGTGTAGAGATTACTTAAAAATAAGATTAACAAAAGAAAATAACTAGAATCTTCCTCTAAGACTCTCTCTCACCTATGCCCCAAGAACCACATTAGGACAAATTAAGGGTGTGCCTTTTCTGTGTGATGGGTTCTTTTGCCTCCATATCTGTATACCTGGTGTCAATTAGACTTGCCCTTCCTGTTCTAGGAAACATTTTGAGCCTTTTACTTACTTACTTCCCATTTTACATATTTATTTGTTTTTCTTATTTTTTAAAAATCTTCATTTATTTTTATGAGTGAGACAGAGCACAAGCAGGGGAGAGGCAGAGAGAGAGGGAGACACACTATCTGAAGCAGGCTCCAGGCCCTGAGCCGCCAGCACAGAGCCTGTTGTGGGGCTCCAGCCCACAGATCACAAGATCATGACCTGTACCAAAGTCTATTGCTCAACCAACTGAGCCCCTCAGGCGCCTCTTACTTATTTATTTATGTACTTAAATCTCTACGCCTTTATCTATTTAATTACTTATTTATGTTGGAATAAATATTAAAGAATTTTTATTTTCTTATGATTTTAAACTAATTGATTACACAAAAGACAGGAAGTTTGGTCTTTTTAGGCCTCAGAGTCTGAGGTTAAGTTCATTTCCAAAATCCTAAAAGGAGTTCACTATTTTCTTCTGCAGCTGGGATCTGTGGATCTACTAGGACATTGAAAGCAGTCGTTAGGACATCACCATGTTATCGCCATTTTAGAAACTTGCTGTGACTTTTGAGTGCCTGCTTCATGTCTCTTTCCTGTTTCTCTCTCAGGGTCACAGGCTTTTGTCTCAAGATCACTTGGCTTTAATTCATGTCTGTGATTTGTTACCAGTTTGCATTGCAGCTCAGGTGCTGGATGGGTGTTCTCCGAAATCCCCAGATAAGCCTCTACATGCAGTGGCAATGAATCTCAGTAATTGCATTTTTCTGTATCTGAACTTAATTTATATGTTAAGCCTCCTTTCTGTGAGATTCTACACATTTAATCACCCAATTTCAGGCTGATGTGCCCTACTTTTCTCTGAGGTTTCATCTTAAATTTTTCGAAGGGGGCCAATAAAGTGCCAAGATTTGAAGGTGGGCATGAGTTACCTGATCCTATGCATGTTGATCCTGTAGGGACTTCATTCCTTGTTTCTAAGCCCTAGGCTCTTCCCTATCATTGTACAGACAACAGACACAAGGCTGCTGGTACTTTGTCATTTGGGGTCCTCTGAAAACCCATTAAGCACAGAGTTGTCTAGAAGCTCGTGGGAAAGTATTCTGCTTCACCCTTGGTCTTGCCAAAGTGCATAGATGCAAGGTGGCCATCTCATCACATACATAGCACATCCCAGGCCCCGGGGCAACTGTGGAGTCCTTCCTGTTGCTTTCTTGGTGGGCTGCAGTAGGCAGTGAAGCTCAGTTACTTTGGCACTTGGATTCCCCCAAATTTGTTTGTGGTGGTTGTTGTTGTTGGTGGTGGTGGGGTCTGGTGGTAATAAGGGTGGTAGTGGTATTTATTTAATCATTTCTTTCTCTCAGGAACACACTTGTTTCTAATATTCTTGCTTCTCCCGTATTTTACCTTCTCCAAGCAGTCTGCAAACCTAGTATCTAGACTCAGAGATGGAGAAAATGGGTTAGGTTTTTCACTTTATTTCACAAATATTTTCAATGCCTGGACTTAAGATCTTGAAAAATTAAAAAAAAAAAAGATTTTTACTATTTCCATTAAGATTGTAAGCCTACGGCACCCTCCCTCTTGTCTGATTAGGGAGAGCAGGGCAGGGTTTCAACAGAACACATAGTATTTTAAGGAAAAATGTTGGTTAATATCTCAAAATATTGTCCCAACATGCAGAAGTTAAGAATTGATTTATTTTCAAGAGCCAGAGGGATCCATCTGAAACCACTTTTTCTGTTCAGATTGAAAATACGACTCTGATTGGCCTATATCTTAGCTTTACTATATCGTTAAGCTTTTTTCAATTAAGGAAAAAAAATGTTCTTTTTGTTCACTCTCCTGTAACAGTAGATGGAACATCAAGGGAGAAGAATTGAGAGAGAGAATTTTGGTTTCCCTTTAGAAACAATGATTTTTACCAGTTTGTCCCAAGTGATTGGGAGTTTAAGTATTAATGTCCCCCATTCAGCATTATCATTTCCACAATTAGGCAAATAGAACCTTACAAAACAATTCTAGGGTAATGTGAACAAGATTTTTTTTTAAAAACCTTGATTCAGATGGTAATTGGATATCAATATGCAGAATGTATTTTTCCCCAATCTTAGAAATTATTAGGAAAATCTAAGTGATAGATCAAGCAACAAAACAAAGGAAAACACTTCTGATATTCCACAGATATATTCAAAGTGAACAGAAAATACACAAGACTTTTCTGATTCTACTTTCTTTGAGTTATTATTCAGCATTGAGATATTTTCTGCCAAGGGTATGACAATGAATGGGTTTGTTTAATGTAAAATTTCAAAAGATTCTTCAAAAGTGACTGGTAACTAGAAAGCTTATTTACTTAGCAGGCAATTTATTTTGGTTTAGGTGAGTTATCAAAAGAGGTAAATGCAAATGGATATATGTGTTGCCAAAACATCTGTTTTCAGAAAGAAACATTTCCCTTTGGGTTGTTATATTGAGTTTTTCATCAAAATCTGGTACTTAGTTCAGTGCTTAAGCCCTATTAATGTACCACAAAGCAGAGTAATTTCGCACTTATTTTTGTACTTCTGTAAATTTAAGATATTTTACATTAATCTTATTAAACACCTGCAAGGAGCAACTGACTTAGTAATATTGATTTTTAAGTAAGATATAAAATTTATATATTTAGTGGCAGTTTGGGGAATATTTTCATACATTTTTAGCTGAAATGGTTATTTGGCAACAGACACAGCATTTTTATTTGTAGATTGAATGGGAAGGTGGCAAAGAAGGCTCATAACCACATGTGAAAAATATCAGTCTCAAACACTGATCATTTTCCTCAATATCTAATCACATCTACATGGATTTGGAGGAAAATGTGAAAGTTCAATACTTTTTAAAATTATTGAAGTACAATATTTTCTCATTGGAAGGGTCAAATAATTAGTTTCTCCAATAATGTTTTGATTTGTTACCTATTCAGTTAATTTCAGTTTGCACTTTCTGTGCTGACTGGATGAGGAGAGGTAATGTGCATTCTAGGACTATGTGGGAGTCAGGCTATTGACATGTAGAAATTCCATGGAAGTGCTGGAATGCAATAAATGACCAGGATTTTTATGTTAAAAAGTGTGGTTTATTTTTGATAAACTTTTAAATAATAAAATGAGGCATATGTATTATTAGAGTCTGGATGGCAGGACATAGAAGAAGGCAAAAAATCAACCATATTCTTACTTCCCAAGAAAAGTCATTAATGCTATTTTGGCATTTTTGGTCAAGTATCTTTCTATTTGAAATGAGGTTTTCCTCTCTATATTTTCTTATTTGTTTATTTAGCTGTGATACTGCTACATTTATAACTCCTTATCCTTTTTTATTTACTATCATGCACACATTTTTATGTAATTATAGACTCATCCTAAATGGTTAAATAGTATCCCATTCTATGAACATGTCACGATTTACTGAAAAATTCAGGTTGTTTAGATTGTTTAATGTTTCTTTATTTTGGGGAGAGAGAGAGAAAGGAAGAGAGAGTGAGAGAGGGGAAGGGGCAGAGAGAGAGGGAGACCTAGAATCTGAAGCAGGCTCCAGGCTCTGAGCTGTCAGCACAGAGCCTGACACGGGGCTCAAACTCATGAACTGTGAGATCATGATCTGAGCCAAAGTCTGACCCTTAACCAACTGACCAACCCAGGTGCCCCTAGATTATTTTTATGTTTTTACTGTCCTAAAAAAGACCTTTTTCGGCCAATTTTGTGTACGTGTTTCCTTTAAACAGCTTCCAGGACCTGAAATTCTTAGATCAAATCATACTAACTTTTTAAAAAAGGGATCTTCATATGTGTCATGGAAACATTTAGCACAATTGTTTTACCAATTTGCACTCCCATCAAACAAGATATGAGGCTACCTAATTTCCTAACCTGGCACATAAAAGTTAATGTGGATAAATAGTTGATTTCATAGAACTATTTCATGCAACCAAAATTTAGCTCTAGAGATATTAGATTTTGAAGATAATATTAATCTTAGCATGTTTGAAAAATAATACTGACTTCATGAGCTAACATGTATATTAAGAAAATGTTTTTATATTCCAGGGAGGCTATCATATGAGCTTTAATACATAGTTCATATGTGTTAGATATAAACATGTATTTATGTTTTACATATTTTATATATCCTATATAGTATATTTTACCTATTATATATAATATAAAAATAATGCAGATATACTTTATCTTTTATATTGGTATTCACTCTATTGTGCCTTTTTACTATGTTTACTTTTCCATTCAGTCTTTACCAAATTACTTTTAGTTTGATTGCAAACTAAAACATATACAGTAAGAATTTGAGTTGTATTATGAATAATATGTTCTTGGAGTCTAGATTCTGAGAGAAAGAAAGAGAGCAAGAGAACAAGGGAGTGTGTTTATATACTACCTGAAATGAAATTTGATTTCCTCAAGGGAAACAATTATGGATCCTGCAGGACATTTAAAGTTTTCTAGGAAATACTAGATTATTTTATTCTCAACTCTCAATTTTGACTTCCACATGTTGTGTAATGCACCAGAAAGACTGTATTGTTTTTGTTTTACAACTTCTCAATAGGGGAATTTCAACACATTTCTGTTTCTTCTGTGGGTTTCTCTCAGTTAACAAAATTTTCTAGTTTTTATAAAATAATATTGACTTTCAAAAAAATTTTTAAAAGCCATCTAATTATTTTAACTTACTCTTGTGTGCATGAGTTTAGATAAAAATAAATTAGTTATACCAGTAGTTTATTTACCTAACCATTAAAAATTAATATGTGTGTTTTCTTTATATTTATATACAACTGGGGAGTTTGATATTTATGAAAATAATAATGATTGACTGTTGGTTTTTCCAGTTTCCCCTCAAAGCCTTAGGCTTGCTTTTATCAGTGGTGCACTTCAGAGATGCAAAGTCATAAACTTACCTTCCATCCTCTTTAGTAGTCTTAATATTTTGCATCCAGCCATAGGAAGCAGCCTGAAACCTCTAATCGAAATCAAAGGTTACACCACAGGGGTGCAATATCTCTAATTTGTCTTGGAATGATGCAGTAGCTTCCCTTGACTGCTGTGATTAAATTCATTCCAGTTTGTTCACTTAATGAGAATAGCACATCTTAACCCATAGAAGATTCTCCTTTTTTTTTTTTTTTTTAAGGCCCCATGACTCTGAGCAGATTAGCATCGTTATCAGGAAATAATACTTAGTAAATGAATGCACGTGAGTGGCACTAGGCTAAGATCTCTACAAATCAAGTCACAAGAGTATATTTCTTGACCTTCAGCTTCTGACTCTCCAAAACACAGCAGTTACTCAAGCATGTATATAGATGCATTAAATATGTAGTACAAAACTCAAGAACATCCTGAAATTTGGGAGCAGTAAAAGCAATTTGTCCTTGCCACGTAGCTGGAGATAAAATTAGTCAACATCCTGGAAAGATGCAAAGCTGGTGGTGGTAGATACATCACCCTTGTTTGGTGGGTTCACTGATCACTTTCGTACTTTTCTGCACTTGTAGTCCTGAGGTGGTGAGTTCTGTAAAAGAATGGTTTCTTATTGCAATTGTAAAGCTTGTGTATTTCATGGTAGTAGTCTGGGGAGAAACAGTATGTGAAATACAGGTTCCAAGGTATGTTAGTGGAGCCTTAGGGATGAGAGAGTGGAGTACAGCTTAGTAGATAATTGACTAAGCTGTGGTACCACACAGACCTGGTTCACATTCTGACAACTTCATGTCAATTTTAGGACTTGAGGGCATATTCCTCAGTTTTTTATTTAGACTTCTCATCTTTTAAATGAGTATTGCTAAATATCATTCTCTTCATGAATTTTTGTGGAGGATTTTAAATGAGACAATGTATAGGAAATGCCTGGCACCTAATGAAGACTCAATAAGGGTAGCTGCTGATTAGCTTTAATTATCTAGTTTATTTATTATTAGTTATTACATTAATTATTTTCCTGGCACTCAACTGTCACTTGATATATGTTCCTTGTTTTCTGTGTACCTAATTGGAAATCATCAGGTTGAATATGTCTAGAATTATCATTAGGTGTGCTGCATTCCCTAGATGGTGTGTCTGCAAAGGTTGAACTACAAAAGAACATCTCTTCTTCCAAATCACCTCTCTATATCTCCTTGCTATATTCTGGATTAAGAATCTCATGCATTTGGGGCCACTGGGTGCTTCAGTTGGTTAAGCATCTGACTTCAGCTCAGATCATGATCTCGTGGTGAGTGTGAGCCCCGCCTCAGCCTCTTTGCTGTCAAATCAGAGACTGCTTCAGATCCTCTTTTCCCCTCTCTCTCTGACCCTCCCCCTCTCACTACTCCCTGTCATTACTCTCCCAACAAGGAAAAACATTTAAAAAAATCATGCCTTTGTCCTATCCCTGTCCCTCTTGCCATGTGTGCATTACGAAAACTACAGTGCTCCTTTTTATTCTTATCTCCCTGCATTTACATATGAGAATTGAAATAGGGTGCAAATGACAAAGGGATGGTCACACCGTAGAGGTTACAAATACAGGTTGGGGTAGATTCCAAAGGAATCTTCTTCCACAGAAGAAATCTAAGCAGGGGTGAGT
Organism: Proteles cristata cristata; assembly: GCA_017311185.1. Classification (NCBI taxonomy): domain Eukaryota; kingdom Metazoa; phylum Chordata; class Mammalia; order Carnivora; family Hyaenidae; genus Proteles; species Proteles cristata. The sequence goes on from JAESUZ010004688.1 coordinate 51,508, forward strand.
CATTGCTGAGACAGAAAATCAGGAGATAAGCACAGCCTCAAGCAGGTGAGGAAACAAAATCCAGGGTAAAAAAAGGAACATTTGGTCAGAGTAGACTATACTAATGATTCCAGTAGCAGGTCATAGGAGAAACAGCCATGGGCACCGGGTTTAGGATAACACTCTAGACTTGAATGGCCTTGATGAGGCAACAAAGGGCTTTAGACCAGAAACACAGTGGTTACAATGAAGGTACATCAAGCTGAGTTTTATTCATCAGATCCAGTCATTCCAACAACCTTAGCTGATCTCCCCAGAGGTGGCCAGGCACTGAAGAGCCACCAAGTGCTGGAATTAAAGCAGTGAACAAGGCAGACGACATCTCTGCCCTCTGTGGAACTTCATTCTAAAGACTTTGGTCAAGGTCCTTGTCTTAGAAGTGGCTGTGCATTGAGTACAAAAAGTGAAGCTGGATCATAAAGATGAAGGCAAGAGTCTAGTTTAAGCAGTAGGCTGCTAGACTGGTAGCAATTATATTTTGGCCTCAACTTAGAAAGTAGTGGGGGGGGGGGCTTTAAATTCCTTTAGTCTAGGGCCAGGCTGGTTCTGGACTAGGAAATAGTGGTGATAATGGCCATAGCATATTTAAGTAGCTTTGTATATAATGGTCAAGGAAAAACAGGCAAGGAGTACAGTCTATCACAACCAAAAAACAAAAAACAAAACAAAACAAAACAAAAAACCTGTATACTTGTCTTTGATTTCCTTCTTTATTAGATAAGCTGAATTTCTGTCAAGTGCTTCCAAAAAGCATCTACAGAAAAGTAATATTAGAAATGTTAAGAAAAGGGGTAACTTTCTGAGAGTATCATTTTAAGGTACAATAGAGGCCATTTTCTAACAACAAATTTAATTTGTACAAAGCTGGTAGCATATTAACTCTAGAATGGCAGTTTTTAAAAAGAAATTTCCATAGTTAAAGTAAAAATTATTGGAATGGTGCCAGCTAATATCAGGAATTATGCTTTAGAAATGCACAAGAAAGAGGCAATTACTGGTGTCTAAATAAGAGGCCACAGTAATAGGAAACTCAGATTTCAGTGTATTGTGAATTTAATAAATAAGGTATAAAATTGTCATTCACTGACTAAAATTGATTTTTGACATCGAGCTTCAAGCATGGTCTACATAATCTACTAACAACCTTCTAAGCAGATTTATCCTCTTGGATTTGCTCAGATTGCTTCAGTTCTTTAATCGGTTATGACTGAGACAGTGTGGATAGGTTCCCATTATAGGAGAGTCAGTTCATTTATGGGCGAACTTCAGGACTACACCATCTTGTTTATTCTTTGCAACAAGCATGTTTGTTAAAAGTATTCTGATGGAATGTGTTCAATTTTAAGACATACTGCAGAAAACCTGGAAGGTAAGCAAAACACTTTGGAGTTTACCTTAGAAGCAGGAAGGTTTGCATGTTAAGAAAGCTGCCAATGTGCTTGCTTTTTGTTATTTCGGCTTAGCTCGGTTCCCTACACATTGGTGTGCAGATTTAAAATCCAAACATGTATGTAATATGGATGATATAGGGATTTACTAGGCTTCTTTTGGCCGTATTTTAATTTTTCTCTCCATGCTGACTTTGAAAAATAACTATAGAGGAAGACTTCATTCAACTGTGACTGGCATAAAAATGTTTGTTTCATTTTAATACAACTGAGTCCCATCTACAGAAAGAATACATTTGTACATATGGCTGTCCAGATGCTTAAATGCCCCTATGCTAATAGTGGAATCGTTAATGTATTTATATTATGAAAATAGTAGAAAACGATACTGGAAAGTAATACAGAATTAGGTGGCATTTGAAGGAATGTGAGAATTCTTTCTTATCCATTGAATTCAGACCCAAAACTTGTTCCCTAATTTCATTGTTACAGTCACAAGTTTGGGTTTGCAATGGTATGTCAACTGAGAATCCAGTTAACAGACAGAAACCACTCCAGTTATTTTAACAGAAGAGAATTTAGCACAAGGAATTGTGATTCAGGCGTTGGAAAACTGAAAAAGAAAACACAGGTAGCAACTGCATGAAGTAGCTACCACTCCTAACACTGAGAAAACTAAGAGAAAGATTGGAATTGCTAAAATCTAGATGTTTGGAGGAATTGGACTCTACTGATCTGGAACTCAGATCTCCAAGGAGGGAGCATTTGATTGGCTGAGTCTCGGATCTCTTAGGTAGTGCAAGGGACCGGATAAGACTGAGTCCCAGACATCTGCCAGCCAGTTGGTGCTGCTATTCCTAAGGCAGGGGTGCACTGAAGTTCATTCTGTAAGTGTTAGGGGGAAAATGCCGACTGGATTCAACAGCTGTTACTAAAAATGAGCGCTGCTGTAGGCTTGAGGAAGCAAATCTGGGATCCTGCTAATGGGAACAGCCAGTCCGCAGGAAGCAAAGAGGAATGAGTAAGTCCTTTTCCCTACTCTAGTCCCGCTGTTTTCCTATAGTGTTCCCTATTGCCAGATCCTAATGGGGAATCAGCCAAGGAAATGGAAAAATGACTTGCAGAGTTTGAACCTCAGCATCATCAAGCAGAGTAGAGAAGGGTGAACGGGTATGAATCTGAGAAAACAAATCACTAAATAACTGGCACAGATGGTAACATTTCTCTGATAAGAAATTTGTAAAAGAAATTATTAAGATGTTACTAATTAGTTATAAATAAATTATTTTCACTGAACTTCAAGGATTAAAAAATTGACAAGCACAATCTTCAAGGTAAGGGAATAGGAAATATATTTTCATTAAAGTATATCTTTTGTTAAAGGTCCTTTGCCTTTGCAAAATTACTTTGCCCTCCGGAGAAAGTATTATTTCTTTTTTTTAATGTTTATTTTTGAGAGAGAGAGCATGAGCAGGTGAGGGGCAGAGAGAGAAGGGAACAGAAGATCCAAAGTGGGCTCTGCCCTGACAGCAAAGAGCCCAACGTGGGGCTCAAATTCATGAGCTCTGAGATCACGACCTGAGCTGAAGTGAGATGTTCAAACAACTGCACTACCCAGGTGACCCAAAAAAGTATTTTTCAAAGATGTGAATTATGATGTAACAAGTAATCATAGCTGTCTACTATTGAATATTTGGACATTGTAGAAGTGACATTATACAATATTCAACATTTCTGACGGTGCTAAAGATATCCTCTCTAGTGACAGTAAAGGATATTTAGTATTTTCGTAAGTGCAATAATATAGATATGTTAGTATTTTCCTAACATTCAATATATAGCTTATTCATAAATGGACTCAGAAATAGTGACTGTGGTTCTCTCTTTAAAAAAAAAAAAAAAAAGCTAGGTCAGAATGCTTTAAGAACTATTTGGAATGTTAACTTCAAAATATTCTAGAGCCAACATAAAGCCAGTGAGCTAAAATTCCTTTTGCTTCAATTGTATTATTTAGAACTGACTTCAAAGAAGAAGAGTTTTAATAAGTGCTCAAGCTGTCTAATAGGCTCTTTTAGCTCATACAGTTCAAAGAACTAGACCGACAGTGGCATCTACCATCCCTAGCTATTTGTATCCTAATGTTTTTCCAATCTCCATCATGATTTCAGCTTTATACCAGTTTGTATTCATAAGTAATTAAGTAATTCACTCTAAGATCTTTAGCTTTTTTTCTTTTTCTTTTCTTTTTTTTAATAATTGCTTAGAACCATCAGATTTTAGGGTTGAAAGGAATCTTAGTGTGTTGAATTCAACCAAATTTGATTGGGACTGTACCATGTACAAGCATTCCTGAGTTAGGAGGTGACATTTGAATGGGAAATATAGAGATATACCTATATACCTACATATCTATATCTATATCTGTTTATATATCTATATCTAAAGCAATATTATAAGACTATGTAATATGTACTGCTACAGGGGTCTGGAAAATGTGGTAAGGGGGCAGAAGGAGAAATAAAGACCACTTATGTTTCACTGGGGATGAATTGGGTTTGGAATTGATACTTAAGTCTGGCCTTGAAAATTAAAAGATTTTACCTGTCATCATGAATGTTAACAGTGCATTCAATTCCAGCTCTCTCCAAACATTTATCAAACACCTCCTCTTTGCAAATAATCTTTTAGATACTGAAAATATTAAACTGAAAAAGACATGTTTCTGCCTTGTTAGTGCTTTCACCCTAATGGCTGAGAAGGCAAATGCCGGGTAGTATGAAGTCATGAAGCCATTGTGGTCAGGAACCAATGAGTATTTTGCTTTGACTGTGGTGTAGATTTTGGGAGTTTGGCAGTTGGCCCCAAGTGAAGAGGAATCAGGAAAGATGAACCAGGGATAGAATGTGGAAGGATGGTATGCCACTTAATTGGGATGAATGTATTCGAAAAATTTGAATGCAATTTTCTTTTTTTTTCTTTTTTCTTTTTTTTTATTTATTTCTAGGAGAGAGAGAGAGACAGCGTGAGCAGGGGAAGGTCAGAGAGGGAGTCACAGACTGAAACAGGCTCCAGGCTCTGAGCTGGCAGTCAGCACAGAGCCCGACGCGGGGCTCGAACCCACGAACTGCGAGATCATGACCTGAGCAAAAGTTGGACGCTTAACCGACTAAGCCACCCGGGCGCCCCTTGAATGCAATTTTCAAATTTATTGTTTTACATTTTGGAAAGAAACATTCAATGGCATTGTATGGAGTAGAATATGGATGGGGAGAATACAAGTGGGCGGTCACCTAAGGAGGCTAGGAGGCTAGGATCTGTTCAAATGAGAGAAGAGGAATACCTAAGTAAAGATAGTAACTATTGGGATACATGCAAAAGCATCTTGACGTTTTTTCTGTCTTTGTGTACATGTGGAAATGAAGTCCTCCAGCAGTTAAATGACAAAATGGTATGGCTCTTTGGAAGAGGAAATAGAAGTAGGAACTAAAGGTCTTGATTTCCACATGAACATTTTTTTTTATGGTACCACACTTCTTGTCCAGCCCATTGAACTGGAAAAGATCACCCCTATTAGGAATTAACCTCCCCTAAATAAAGCAAAAATGAAAACACTGGACTTCATCAAATAATAATTTTCTTTATAAATATGGGAAATATATCAATTTCCAATAACTGGAACTCTGTTAGAGGCTCTTTAAAGTAACTGCTATTCATTCATTCAATAAATATTTGTTGAGTGAACCCTTATTAGTTTTTACTAACTGGTATCAATAAAGGAGATTATTAATGGTAATCTGTACACAGGAATTTCGTGTAAAGGAAAGCCAAGAAAGCGGTACTAATTTTTATGTGGGGGGAGCCAGCAGAGGTTGACTAATCTGGGGGGAAGCTCAAAGTTAAACTACTGAATTACAAGCACAGGCTGTGATGATGGTCTTGTGCTCATATTAAATGATGACCCTCTCTCTGTGTTCTTTATCCCCACAGTCTCCTCCTAGCCCAAGATGAGTCTGCCACAGTCACTGGCATAAATGCATATTATTTCTACCTTTGCTCTTAAAATTTTTCCCAATAGGAAGGTAGCAGACTTTGTTATCCCTTCAGTTGCAAAACATATACGGATAATGGCTGTACGATATGCAAGAGGTCAGAGGCGGTATACATGGATAACATGACATAAGGGATAGATTCGGGAGTATTGTATCAAATAGAAGTATTGCAAATTTATCCTGCTCCTGGCCCACCATTTTCTTTCATTTTTTAGAATTGGCAAGTAACTTTTGATGTTAAATAATTTAAAATCAGTAAGAGTCCAACATCTAATTGAACCATTGATTGAATAGCTCACAGCTTTATTAGAGATATCCTAAAGTAATGAACAGAAGCACTATTTGTTTTGTGATCCACCTCCAAGAGAACCATAATATGCTGTAATACTCTTAGTAATTTATCGTCTGAATGGATTATAATACTCATAAAAATCGCCACCGAGCCATGGTTGTGCACCCTAACATTTTGTTGAAGTTAAAGATTCAGTAAATCCTTTTAATGTGGCATTATTAAGTACATAATGCAATAAATCTCATAATTAAATCCTATTTTTATAATGATTTATTTCTTAATCATATTTTTAGTGCACTACTGCTAAATGTGCTCTTGAGTTCAAATGCCTAATTAAACTCAACCCAAGCTTTCTGCACCTCACAATCATTAAGTATCTTATTTAAATTATGAGCAACTAGTGACAGTTTACTTGTGAACACTTTTACCAGCCTTATAAAATAAACTCTGTATTTATCACATGGGAAAATATTACTTCAGAAGCCTTTTACTCCTCTGTATATCAGAGTGCCCCTATCTCTGAATATCATGGGTGAAAGCAAGGCCAGAGAAGGAAGTTGGTAAGTTGAAGAGTAACTTCAAATCATAGACAATACAAAGAACATCATTGCTTATTTACTGGTTCAAAAAGATGGTAGGAGGTGGGTGATACTCTCTCCCTGGCAGCACTTGAAAATAGGTGTAGGAATTCCTTTCTCTCTCTCTCTCTCTCTCTCTCTCTCTCTCTAAGTTTTCTCTTTCATTGTCACAGTGACTGTTTGTGAGGAAATGCTATGTATATCTAGTGGAGAGAGCAAGGTGTGTTAAATATCCTGCAATGAAAAGTACAGTCCTGCACAAAACTGTCCCGTTCAGAATACTAATAGTAACCCATGGAGAAATGCTAAGCCTACTTGGGGAGGAAACAGAAGAGATGTAACTTAGAATTCAGGTTTTCTCGGTCTCCAGTAGATATTCTTTTTCAAAATCTTCACATAACACCAACAAGGTATTAACCAAGATAAAGGATAGTAAATTTGGGGCACGTGGGGGGCTCAGTCAATTAAGTGTCTAACTTTGGCTCAGGTCATGATCTCGCTGTTTGTGAGTTCAAGCCCTGGGTCAAGCTCAGTGCTGACAGCTCAGAGCCTGGATCCTGCTTTGAATTCTGGGTCTCACCCTGTCTCTCTCCTGCCCCCCCTGCTCACTCTCTCAGTCTCTCTCTGAAAAATAAATAAGCATTAAAAAAAAAAGAATAAAAGAACAGTAAACTATTGTGGAGAATGGAATACAAAAAGGAGGCCGACTGAAGAAAGTAGTCAATAGCTGGCAGGCAGCTAAAGAGTAGAAAGTGGGTAGCAGGTTACAGGAATGGACTGCGTGTAAGTGTAAAAATAGGGAGAGGAGGCTGTTTGCTTTAGTAAATAGCCCTCACCACTCACTGGTATGTCCTACCCCATTACTGTATGTCTTGTGTCTTCAAATAGAAATCTGATGTCTTTACTACTAGATTTGGGGAAATACCTGTTTTAGGTTGGGTTTTCCTAAAGCCCATCTGGAGATAAGAATGTGCATACAGTTATTAAGGTAGTGTTCCCAGAGATGACAGGGAAGTGAGCAAGAGAAGTAGAAGAGGAATAGGAAAGAAGTCATGCCAAAGGCAATGGTAGGCACAGTCCTAGCCTCAGGCTGATCCTACTGGAATACTCTGAGCCTAAATTATGGCTTAGGGTTTCTTGAAGCAGGGTAGCTGGGCTTTCAGATTCCCTTTCTAGTTGGTCACTAGCTTAAGACTACCCTGAGGTGGGGCGCCTGGGTGGCTTAGTCGGTTAAGCGTCCGACTTCGCTTAGGTCATGATCTCGCTGTTCGTGGGTCCAAGCCCTGCGTCGGGCTCTGTGCTGACTGCCAGCTCGGAGTCTGGAGCCTATTTCAGAGTCTGTGTCTCCCTTTCTCTCTCTGACCCTCCCCTGCTCACGCTGTCTCTCTCGCCCTCTCTCTCCTAGAAATAAATAAAAATATTAAAAAAGAAAAAAGACTACCCTGAGGTGACATAAACACCAAGCCATTGCCAGTTCTCTGGTCTTTTGGGTGAAGCGGCTTTAAAAGCCTGAGGACAGTCATCCAAAGATATGCAGGTGCAGATTTTGGAAAAGCAAAGCCCAGAGAAGCCAGGGGATGGGCACACAGAACGCTTAATGGAGTCTCGGTGGACTTGGATGGAGCACCCACAGGATTTTGCTGTAACTTGCAAAGTGTTAACTTTTACAGGGTTATACTGATCCAAACAAAGTTGAGACGATTATCTGAATAATTAAAGCATATCTCTAATTGTACTATAGCTACAGTTAAAAGAGAAATATTTCCTAGCATAAACAGAACAGATTCAGAATTACAGTGTTATTAAAGGTGCTATCTGTCCCAATGTTTTGTACTTCTTTTAATTTTACATTTTTATATGACAAAATAGTTCTCCAAAGAGAATATTTAATTGCATGTGCACATGAGTTCTGAATGGTAACCACCGGGCTCTCAGGCGACAGATCTTTTAAACCTCTAGTTCCTGACCATCAGACATATTAATCCATTTGAATTTCCCAAACCAGGGATGTTGGAAGTGTAGTGAAATTGAGTGTAGTTTGTAATCATATTTCTGTGCTAACATCTGGCTGCAAGAATCTCTTAAGACTGATTCTGCAGCAGAACAATGGCTGGAGGGAAAGAGGAGGTTGTGATTATCAAATATCACCATTATCCACTGGCATCCCCTCGTATTTCTCTTAGTTGAAGCTTTGTGGCATTTGAGTATGTCTTAATTATTTGATTGTAATTGGCAATGTTATTGAGCGTAAATCATTTTGACAGAAACTACCTTTTATCTTAAAAGTTTAAATGTACCTAGAGGCTACTAAGAGATGCCTGTGTTCAATGAAAACATTAAAGTAATAGTGTAAGTAGTTGAAATGTGCCCCATTTGGTACACATTAGTTTTCCTCATGGTACAACTTAGTAAAAAAAAAAAAAAAAAAGGAAAAGAAAAAGAAATGAATGTAGCTGAAAATTGATGAAGTTTTCAGCAGCTTCAAATTCAACACAAGTATATTGAGCATTTTCTGTGTGTAATATACAGTGGTAGGGAATAAAAAATTAAAATAATTTCTGCCAGCTCAGACTTCATAATATGTTGGGAAGATGCACATACATACACACTAACTTTGATTCAGTCAAGTAATGATTATTCCTAAATCACATGAACAAATGACTGAGGGAATAGAAGAATGGGGGAAATTAATTTTTTATGGAGTAGAAGGTAAGGGAAGCATAAGGCAAATGGTCAGACATCAAGAACAAATTCATGGAGACAAAGCCTTAAAGAAGAGTGTTGAAGGAGAGGAAAAACCACTAAGGACAGACCACGCACATGGGATCTGTGGGATGAGGAAGAACCACTGGGCAGCTGTGGTTGGAATAATTTCAAGCAGGGTTTAGGAATATGACTCTGGCTGTATGGTATAGACTGAATTGGATAGTAATCAGAGTTTGGATATTATACGTGGGAAGACCATTCCAGAGTTTAGGTGACATTTTGGATCTGGAGTAAATAGGGCTTAGCACTAATGCAATTAAGTGTCTGAAAGAATGAATTAAAAATAACTTAAAAATCTAGAGAATGGCGGTGTCATTGGATAGGATTGGGAATATGGCCAAGGAGCACGTTTATGGAGAGGTGATGAGTTGTATTTGGTATACATTGGATTTGATGTGTTGGTGAGATGTCCAAGTAAAGATTTCCAACAATCCTGGCAAATGTATGTCAAGATCTGAGGAGGGACATCAGTGTGAGAATTTGATATGTGTACCACCCAGGTAGTAATACAGGCAAGATGCTGTAATTAAAGATAACTAATTTGGGGGCAGTGTGTGGAGTTGAAGCCATTTGGGAGATGAAATGTCAAAATATATTGCACACAGTTCAAAGGAAAAGGGAGCGAGAAGCAAACCTTGAAAAGAGTTTGCATTTAAAATATGGGCAGGGGCGCTTGGGTGGCTCAATTGGTTAAGCATCTGACTTCGACTCAGGTCATGATCTCACGGTTCGAGCCTTGTGTCAGATTCTGTGCTGACAGCTTGGAGTTTGGAGCCTGCTTCTGATTCTGTGTCTCCCTCTCTCTCTCTCTGCCCCTCCCCTGCTTATAGTTTGTCTCTCCCTCTCTCTCAAAAATAAATTTAAAAAAATAAAGAAGGTTTAAAATAAAATAAGGGCAGATAGAGAGAAGCTCACAAAGAAGGGTCCATGAAAATATCAGGAAATTGTAAACAGTATGTGATCCCAGAGACACCAAAAAGGGAAGTAGTTTTTAAGAAGTAGGTGACAACATTGGCCACAGGAAGTGATTAATAGAAATAATTAGGGACCGAGGAAAGACCATTCACATTTTCTGATTGTATTGATAAGTTCTGATTTCAGTGGAGTGGTAGACCATAACCTCTGAATTCACCCATCTCATCCACCCATCCAGTCACTCCTTCATCCAGTCGTCATTCATTCATTCTTTGGCACTTACACCTAGGCCTGGCATTGTATTAAACAGAGATTAGTGCTCACTGTAGCACCACATATACAGATATTGGAACAATCAGGTGAGATTAGAAGTAGGTAAACTGGCAGAGATAAGGAAAAACTTTCCTCTCCTGAGAAGAAGGGAAAGGTGCCCAGAAAACCTTTGGGGGAGGTTCTTATAAGCAGGTCGAAAGCATCCTGGGATTTTAGTAGTGTAGACTGGAAGTAAGGAGGAAAAGTAGATGAAGCTAAGAAGAGACTGAATGCTGGGAGACAGGGTAATCTGTTAAATAGAAACCTAGGCAACAGCAGGATGGATGTCCAGGAGAACAGTCCACAGAGGCAAAATATTTATGTCTCGGTCAAGAGGACTGTGATGCAGGGCCGTGTCTTCTTTCAGGGGAGATCCTAGAGTATTTTTCTGAGTTTCCATTGCTTTCTAACAAAATATTACAAATTTAGTGGCTTAAAATAACAATTACTTTATCTCAGGATTTTCTGGATCAGAAATTTGGGAGGGTTCAGTTCACTGATTCTTTTACTCTATATTATATCAGTTGATGTCAATTGGTTGTATTCTGAGAGTGAATGGGCTGGCTTGGAGGGTCCAAGACAGCTTCATGCACATGTAGAGTGCCTTTGTGAGGAGAGCTGAAAGGCTGAGCTCAGCAGGGCCTGTCAACCAGAGCACGGACCCACGGCTTTTCCCAGCATGATGGTTTCAGTGTAGTTACTTTGCATACACGGCAACTTAGGACTCCCAGAGAAAGTATTTCTGGAAACCCAAAAAGAATCGAAAGGCTACTATTAATGACCTAACCTTGAAAGACCCATAATATCACATTCATTGTGTTCTGCATTTGAGGCAAGTCACCAAGACTAGCCCAGCTTCAAGGGGAGGAGAGTTAGAGGCTGCTTCTTAATGAAAAAAGTGTCAGGGAATTTTGTGGCCATCTATAGTCCATCACAGCTGCTAGGAGTAATTTTCTCCTCCTATTATATTGCCCTCGGTATTAAAACTCAGTGTCTTTCAGAAGAAGAAAGTATCAGTGGCTTTAGCTGTGAAGGGCGGAAGGAAGGACCTGACACAGATGAGCCAGGAAAGAAGGAAGAGTTATAGCTGCAGGAAGGAAAGAGACAAAACCTGGCAGGATACCATTGATGGTAGAGAGTTCAAGACTCCTGCTGATAATTTTTTTTCCTCTACAGTTTTGAAGGCTGCACTTGATTTCAGGCAAAAACATCAGAAAACAACTTAGTTTCTCTCCTGGTAAAAAATGGACTCTGTCGTAATGTTCCCCCCCTCAGCAAAAGGTTACGTATGATTTAAGAAAAAGGGACATGAAAAGCTTATCTGCTCTTTTTTGGACACAGTGTCTGAAGATGGTGTCTCTTATGTTTTCTTTGTTACAAATTTGAGAATTGGCTCTGGAAGTTGCTATGAGGAAAGAATAGACTATGGCCTTGCCATTCAAACTGCGGTCTCCAGTTCAGCAGCATCAGCATCACTGAGATTTTGTTAGAAGTGGAGATTCTCAGACCCCACCTTGAACATTTCTCGGATGTTTCCTGTGCAAATCAAAGTTAAGACACGTGGGGCTAAGGATATTTTATTATTGAGATCACAACAACGGACGCAGGCTACATTCTTTTGATTTTATTTGCCTTATAACACTTCAGATTTTTTTTTTTAATTTACTATAGAAACTGCCATAGATGAAATCATTTATTATATTAATTCTACTTTGGCAAAAACTTCCAACAGTATATTTATTTCATAAGAAAGACCAGTAGGAAAAAAAGTTTGATAATTTGTCTTATTGATAAATACTGAGGCTTTCTACCAAGAATACCTTCCAAGTCATGTTCAGAAGATTAAGTCTCTGGGGTATTAATAGGTACTTTGTGAAAAGGGGTTCATGGTCACGTCTTTGGAAATAAGAATCATTGTTTCTGTGATCCTAGTTAACAGGATATCTTTACACTAGGGATTCTGTAAGAAAGGCTAGCATTTGCAATATGTCTTAGAAAGGCTAGCATTTGCAATATGTCTTAGTGTGTTTGGGTTGCTGTGAGGGAACACAATAGACTGGCTGGCTTATGAACAACTGATATTTATTTCTCACAGTTCTAGTGTCTGAGAAGCCTAAGATCAAGGCAGTGGTAGATTCGGTGTCTGGTGAGGACCCACATCCTGGTTCATAAATGTCTGTCTTCTTGCTGTGTGTAACTTGGCAACAAGGGCAAGGGAGTTTTGGAAGTCTCATTTCTAAGGCTACTAATGCCATGCATGAGGGCTCCACGTTTATAACCTAATCACTTCCAGGAGGCCTAACACCATTACACTAGGGATTAAGATTTCATCATGTGGATCTTGAGGTGGGGGGAGGGAGATGTAAACATTCAGTCTATAACACAGCTTTTAGGGAGGAAAATCTTTCCTCTGTACTTCAAGGTTTTTCTGGCTGGTCTAAGAATTAAATCGATGTTAGACAGATGAACAGGAGAAAAACAAGTTTAATTCATATGTTTGGAAGCTCACAGAAATATGAGCCTCAGAGAAGTGACCAAAACAGGTAGCTTTTATACATTTTAGGCAAAGAAGCAATAAATCTCTGAAGCATTTGCAAGACAAAGCAGTTTGGTCTTGGGGCAGTAAGGTAAATTGGTAAAAAGATTTGTTTAGACAGCCTTCTAGGCCCTGAATCCCTCTCTCTGGTGATAAGGATGTCTATTTACCTCCTGGTACAGTAAGGGCACTTTTTACATGGGTGACTTAGGAGAGAGAAAGGAGTGTCAGAGTGCCCTTTTTACATTTAAGTAACTTAAATTCAAAATAACCAGTATGCCAAAGTAACATATTTTGGGGTGGTCTGCTCTGCATACCTTTATTTATTTTTTTATTGTTTATTTATTTATTCATTCATTCTTGAGAGAGACAGAGAGAGACAGAGAGAGAGACAGAGCATGAGCAGGGGAGGGGCAGAGAGAAAGGGAGACACAGAATCCAAAACAAACTCTAGGCTCCGAGCTGTCAGGACAGAGCCCCATACAAGAGTTGAACTCATGAACCACAAGATCACAACCTGAGCAAAAGTCAGATACTTAACCAACTGAACCACCCAGGCACCTTAGTGGAATGAATATACCTTTAAAAAATGTTTCTCTAGATTGCGAAAGTGACATATACCATTGTTTGCTTTATTTCCTAGATAGCAGAGAATACAGAGCTTTGTCTGGAGCCTAATTCTGTAGCTTTATTTAGCCAGAAGTTTAGCATATAGATTTATTATGCCTTTTTAAAAATTTATTTAATGTTTTATTTATTTCTGAGAGAGAGAGAGAGAGAGAGACATTGTGAGCAGGGGAGGGTCAGAGAGACAGGAAGACACAGAATCTGAAGCAGGCTCCAGGCTCTGAGCTGTCAGCACAGAGCCCGATATGGGGCTCGAATCCACGAACCATGAGATCATGACCTGAGCCGAAGCTGGCCTCTTAGCCGACTGAGCCACCCAGGTGTCCCTATGCCTTTTTATTTTTGATTTCATGAGTATCACATGTTATATTTGGGCTTTATATATTTGTATTTCATTGTAAAAGTGTCAAATCCATTGTGAAGTTTAGAAAGGCACAGATCGTAGCAACACAATATAGTAATAATCACAACAACAACAATAATAATAGCTGGTATTTATTGGGTACTTCTGTGTAGCAGGCTTTGTGCTAAGCGCTTTCTGTGGGTGACTGACTCCACTTAACAATCATGTGAAGTATGTTCTCTTAGCCCCATTTTTCACATGGGAAAGCTGAAGATCAGTGGTTAGGTAACTTTCCTAAGGTCACAGTACAAGTAAGAGTCTCCTTCATCAAGCTCACATACTGACTGACCTCCCTCCTCAGATCCAGACTTAAGATTTGAATGGGGGCTGACTGGGTCTGTACCCCACTTAGCACTCTTTATATGGTATCACTAAAAAGAGATTCTAGAAAAGGATTATTGTTCTTTTTTAACTTATTAAACTTCTTCTTGTGTTTTCAAGCGTAGATCACAACTTGTGGCTGGAATGCACAATTAGCACATTTAAAAGCAATCACTCTTAAGGCTTTTGAATAATTATTGTTCTCAGTTTACAAATGACCACACCACATTAAGTGTTTCACATAGCACCCATACATTCAGTAAATGACATTTTTTTTTTCTTTTTAGGTATCGTATTTCAATTGTTTGACAAAACTGCTCAAGTGATATTAAGAAGTTGAAGAGGGGAGCCTGGGTGGCTCATTTGGTTAAGCATCTGACTCTTGGTTTCGGCTCAGGTCATGATCTCATGATTTCGTGAGTTTGAGCCCCGCATTGGGCTCTGTGCTGACAGTGGGGAGCCTGCTTGAGATTCTCTCTGTCCCTCTCTTTCTGACCCTCCTCCACTCATGCTGCCTCTGTCTCTCTCAAAGATAAATAAATGAACTTAAAAAAAATAAGGAAGTTGAAGAAAACTTCCATGGAAAAGAGCTATCTTATAAAACCCATATTAGCATCCTTAATATAAAAGCCCATTAGTTCTTCATCAATGAAGAACTGGAAAATGAACAAAGATAGGGAGAATCTGAGGTGGTTTTTCCCCCCGAGGTGATTTCTAAATACTGCTTGTGCCATGGAGTAATCTAGTGAATCCCGTGGACCCCTTCTCAGAATATTGTTTTAAAATACATACTATGAAGTACCTGAAATTACAAAGAAAAGCAATTGTACTGCATTACAGTTATCAAAATAGTAAATGCATTTGTGGTATGCTTAAAGATACAATTCTTTTTTAATGCATTAACCAAATATACAAGAGGAGTTATTGGCCACTCTAATTTCCAAATGGTGATGACAGTAAGCAGTATAGGAAGACACTTGCAACAAGTGTCATGTGATATAAATAAATCTGTGACTTTTATTTGTGATAAAAGTCTCAAGTACTGCTAATAATGGTCAGTTGCCTAAAATCATACAGAAAGAAAATACATTTCTGTTAGATATTGTAAAAAATAAACATGCAATTATTTTCCTATCCAAGGTCAGGGATCCTCTGAATTAATGGACCTATTTCGCTTGTCCCTGTGGACCTTAGGTTGAGAAACTCTCAGAGTTTAGAGCTAGGATAAATGCCTTTCCTTTTATTTGATAGCAATGTTATAACATGCTATTATTTCATTTCTATCTCTACTTTTAGGAAGCTCAAGGATAAATGTTTGTTAATTTTCAGTAGTTATTCTTAGTTGATACAGTTTTACTATTTTTGCATTCTTTCCCCTCACCATTAGATATCAGACACAGATTAGGAGAATGTGAGTGCTGAGGATATCCATAGAGAAGAACCAGTTTAATCCACTCTGTTTTACTCTTAAGAACAAATGGTCAGAGAGGTGCCTTGATGAACTCAAGGTTACACAGTCAATGAAAGTGCTGAGCCTAGAGTGGAGTTTCTCAAAACGTAATCCACTTTATGCCTGCATCATAATCACCTGGCAACCGGCAGTTTTCAAGAGCGGGGGAGGGGCAGAGAGAGAGAGGGAGACACAAAATCCAAAGCAGGCTCCAGGCTCTGAGCTGTCAGCACAGAGCCCGACACGGGGTTTGAACTCATGAACTATGAGATCGTGACCTGAGCCAAAGCCAGATGCTTAACCGACTGAGCCACCCAGGTGCCCCGCAACCTGCAGTTTTTAACAGGCTCATCCAGGACGTTCTGATACATACTGAAGTATGAGAAACAGAGGCCTGAATTCTGAATGCCTAGTTTCAGAAGCAGGTTTTCTTCCACTGAAGCATACTGCTTGCTAGATGTATAGAAATGAGGAGAAAAAGAAATGAATCAAAATCACAGAGAGGCCTGTAGTCAGTAACCGAGCCCACATTTTGTGATCTGTTTTGAAAAGAGGAAGGTTATTTATTCCCATGAAATCAGAAGGAAGCAGGAGAGAGAACATAATGGAATGTCATATGCCATGGAGACACAGAGGGCAGGGTTCTATAACCACTTCAGCAATTATAGAAGACTTGAAAAAGAAACCAAGAGAATGGGAAACTGAATTAAATCAAGACTGATACTGATAAATCACTACTGATTCTGATAAATCAATACTGATACTGATAAATCAAGACAAGTATGATGGACACTTGAGGGAGAGAGGGAGATGCATCTGATGGTGAGGTCATGGCCACCATGAAGAGAAGTTAAGAGTTTACAGGAACGGGATGAGGCATTGGAGTCTCCCCATTGCCTCATTTGCCCTCTTTCCTATCTTTTCACAATAACCAGAAAGATCTTTTTAAAATTCAAATTAGGTCATAGCCTTCCTCTACTTAAACTCACCAAAGCCTTTCTGCTGCATTTGGAGTAACATCTATACTGTGGGTTTCTCCTCATTCCTTTTTGGCCATGAACTTTTTTCATTCTCTTCTCCCTGTTTCCCCTTGTGCGTGCTGTTCTGCATTTCTCTTCCCACCTCCCCTCTTCAAGAGTCTGACCCTATCTCATCTTTCAGACTTAAGTCCTATGTTGACTTCTTAGAAGGGGTTTCTTATTTATGTCAGTTGGCCCTGAAATTCTCTTTTTATGTACGTCTTCTCACCTTAGCATTTGAAATTTTATAATCCTTATTTACTTACTTACCTACTTATTTACTTAACTTGTTTCTTACTTACCTGCCTGAGGAGACAGCAAGCTTCAGGAATATAGAAACTAAATCGTCATTCACTCAAACCTCATGGCATGCCTCTCATTGTAGGTAATATTTGTTGAATTTTAAAGTAGGGTAAGAGGGTTCAAGAATGGTAATCTCTGGTTTGAAGGAGTAATTCACTATGATTCATGGGTCAGAATAATTCACATTGGATGAGAAGGTGTGAACTAGCTACGTGTATGGATGCAAAGTAATGTTCAAAGCCATGGAAACATAGCAGGGCAAAGAAGGTTAAGCTGAAGGCATTGATTGCTATGATGTTCAACAATATGTTGGTCGTGATAACATGTCAAACTCTAAGTGTCAAGGGGCTTATGTCACACTCAATTATTAGGGGTGACAGGCCCATAGTCATGCTCACTTGGAGTCTTTTGCTGATACAATGAATTCATGATATCTGTTTCTGCATGTTGGCCCCTCTGCTGAAGGATTACCAGAGATGATTGGAATCTGTCAAGCCTTTGGATATCATGTCCATTTCTGTGCCCTTTTTCATCTCAATTTAGGGTTGCCCCAAGTGTCCAGGAGAATCCCTTCAGTTTCACTTGCTTTGACAATTTATTTATCCATTGCTGATTCTACTGCACTGTTGCTACCGAGATGGGTTTGGCGAAGGGGACTCTCGAGTGTCTTCAACCTCTCTGGCCATATCCTACCTATCAAGCCAGGTCTCTGAGACTTGATTCCACAGTTGGAGTGGGATGTTACAGTCCCTCCTCAGAAACTCACAATAAAGGCTCTTGGTTATACTTACTATAATCCTTTTCAGTCCCATGCTTTTTCCAGCTATTAAACTTTGGGATGAGGCAGACTGTTTCTGTATCATCTTTCAGATTTCCCCAACTCTTATGTATGGCATAGATAACATGTCATTGTTACTCAATATACTGATGATTTTGCAATGCATACCTCTGATCTGTTCCATAGATTTCAGATGCTCACTTAGAAACACAGTATTTAAGCCTTAGTATCTTTTTCTTTGCATCTTTATGGTAACAAACGTATCAAGGGGAAACATTCATAGTTTCCAAGAACAGTGGGAACCCCAGCTAATATGCCAAAATATTTATTTGCTACATGATCTTAAATATGAGGGATGTCTTAGTCCATTCAGGCTGCTATAACAAAACGCCAGACACTTGCTGGCTTACAAATTACATTTATTACATTTATTTCTCACAGTTCTGATAGCTGGATATCCAAGATCCAGGTGTTAGCATGGTCACATTGTGGTGAAGTTCTTCTTGGGGTTGTAGGCTGCCATCTTCCTGTTGTATTCTGAGCTTTCTGGGACCTCTTTTACAAGGGTACTAATCCCATTCATGAAGGCTCTACCCTCATGATGTAAGTACCTCCCAAAGACCCCACCTCCTAATACTATCACATTGGGCATTCAAATTCTAGCATATGAAGTTTGAGAGCAGACAGTCAAACCATAACAAGGGATAAAAGGAGGCAAGCCTTTAACCTGTTATGACTGCAGACAAATGAAAATGATGATTAAATTCTAAATAAGAAGAGTCTGTGATTAAGTAAGTGAGACTGAGGACATAAAAGCAACTGTTCAAAATGATTAGGGTTTTAGAAGACATTGAGGAAAGAAGAGATGGACTGATGGTGAGAAAGAGAGGAAAAATGGATCAAGATACAGAAGGAATAAAATTATGAGAAAAGACTGCAAGACTGCAGGTTAGGGAAGGGTGGTTCTGTCCAGGGCAAGTATATTTTGATAAGTGTAGTGTATGGTTGGAAGCATCTTCAGAATATTGAACGGTCAAGCAAATAAGCAAAAAACAATGGGATGGACTTCATTGTTGATTAGAAATTTTTTGGCTCCAGTTGGCAGTTTTGTTCACTGTGGTGCCAAGCACTATTAGGAGAGTTTCATCTGAGGTGTACGTGTGCTGTTGACTGACTGTGCCATTGGTCAGCACCTGTAGGTTTTGTAAAAGCATTGGTGTTGTGTTTCTGCACCACTTTGTTTTCATTTTGATTATTATTGGTTTGTGTTGCTTGTTATACATCAGTTGAGCAAGTATTTATTATTGCAACTTTAGGACTATTGTACTTCTTCAACCAGTTCAGGATGGATCATGCATAAAAACACAAGAAGATTATTGCACTTTACCTTGGCTGTTTTTGCCATATTAAGTCTATTTGGTTTTTAAAGATTAATTTGCAGTCAGATTGGTTTTAGTCAGTATAGAATACATTAACGAATGCAATGTCCACTTTAATGATCATGTATATTTTTAAGTCTCTAAGGAGCTGTTAAGATTGGGCTATGAAAAGGTTGTTGCTATTAATTGAAGTGTTAATTATATAGGATAATGCCTGTTTTGTAAAATAAAAGCATGAAAATATTTAGTAATCTGTATTATTTTTCACACATGCGTTAATGAATCAATTCCTGTTGACCTATATTTCCTCATGGATTGCCCACACAATTATATTAAGGATAAAATAGGAAATGGACAGGTTGATAAACATAAATATCAAGCAATAGGCTTTTGACAATTTGCTTCTAAACCCCTGTTCCCCAAACAAATGCCATGCTGAGTATATTCCATAAAATGAGGGAGTCAAGAGAATTCCTGGTACTACAGGATGGTAAATACCCAGAGGGTTAACTATACTTTGCAAGCTCAAAAATTGGATATATTTGAAGAACCATCTTTTTCATCCTCTTTTGACTTAGATACAGGCACATCTTAGCTGCTACCTCTGATAGTACAGGCTAAGATAAACAAGATTGTGGATCCTTAATGAGACTATAGTTGGGAGGATGCCAACACAGGAAAGTATTTTTAATAGAATAAACATGGACGCTTCTCTATAATGACTTTTTTTTTTTCAAAATAAATTCTTAAAGATTTTTTTAAAAATTATTCAGGGAGATGTTTATTGTGGGAGGTTCCATAAAACCAACCAAAAAACAATGATAGAGTAGGGTAAGGATGAAGCTATAGCCTATGGAGTCAGAGAGAATGGATTTGAACCTGAGTTTAAATTCCTATGTGAGCTTACTTGAGACTTCTGAGTCTTAATTTCCTCATCTCTAAAAAGGTAGAAACAATATCTTCCTCACTAATTGCTTCTAATATCAGACGGAATAAGTGCAACACTGTTCATAAAATTCTTAGAACATTTCAGTTTGATTAAGAAACACTCCAAAATGGCACTTGAGTTGATAAAGGAGGAGAACATGATGTCAAGGAGGAGGAGGCAAAAAGGAAGAGAAAGACTAGAAATATAAGATAATTCTAGTTTGAAAAAAGTATGCTTATATATAAATAGAAAAAAGGCTGTGCAAATATATACCAGTATGTTGACACTGGTTAAGTGGTGAGATTATACTCTTTTCATTTATTTGTGTTATTTTTCTGTATATCATCTTTTCTGCAAAGTACATTTATTGGTTTTAAAATCAGAAGAAACCATTTTTAAAACGAAGCAATGAAAATGAATATATTTTCCATTTTAAATTTAACTTTGCATTGCTGTTTAAACCTCTATCTCAGATATTACAGTCTGAGATCAATAAACAATTGCTAATGCATTCCAGTAACGTTTAAATACAAAAGGCCAAGAGGTAGGTCATTCTACCAGGTAAGTGAGTACCGGCCTTTTAAAAAGTTGTTGGGTTGCCTGACTCTTGATTTTAGCTTGGGTCAGGGTCATAATCTCACGGTTCATGGGTTTGAGCTCAGCACTGAGCTCTGTACTTACAGTGTGGAGCCTGCTTGGAAGTTTCTCTAATTCCCTCTCTCTTTGCCCCTCTCCTGCACTCAGGATCAGTTGATATCCCTCTCTCTCTCTCCCTCTCTCTCTCTCTCTCTCTCAAGATAAATAAACTTTAAAAAGCTGCTAAGTACTTGGTGTTCTTAAAAAACATCTGGCGGTTATTATATCTTTAAATCAAAATAATTTCACTTCCCTTTTGCCTCAGTAGTATTTTGGAAAGTTGATGTTTCCATTATTTTTGTTTAAATGTTTTATTTATTTCTAGGAGAGAGAGAGAGACAGCGTGAGCAGGGAGGGTCAGAGAGAGAGGGAGTCACAGACTGAAACAGGCTCCAGGCTCTGAGCCGGCAGTCAGACAGAGCCCGACGCGGGGCCGGAACCCACGAACCGCGAGATTATGACCTAAGCGAAAGTCGGACGCTTAACCGACTAAGCCACCCAGGCGCCCCGTGATGTTTCCATTAAATAAAGCATTTTCCACAATATTGTTTTAATTATTTTTATTAAACAACTTTTATAGTTTATTTATTTTTGAGACTGAGACCAAGCGCGAGTGGGGGAGGGGCAGAGAAAGAGGGAGACACAGAATTTGAAACAGGCTTCAGGCTCTGAGCTGTCAGCACAGAGCCCGACGTGGGGCTCGAACCCATGAACTGCGAGATCATGACCTTAGCCGAAGTTGGACGCTTAACCAAGTAAGCCACCCAGGCGCCCCACTACAACATTGTTTTAAAATAGGCAAATATTTCGTGTGGCTAAAGATGAATTACTGAATTAGGTACCCTTTATAGTTAAGTTATGTCATAGTGGAAAAGTCCTGGTAAAAACTTCTACTCAAAAAGTTATTAAAGTAATTTTTCCTGTTTTTGAAATAAACAGGTGCCTATTAAGATTTTCTAATTAATTTACAAGACAGTTTAAGTTTTTTTACGTGGGCTTTGTGAGGAAGAATGTCAAGCCTAACTACTTCCCTTTGGCTGTTTTTCAGCTTAATTTACTTAAAAATGTATTATCCTAGAAACACTAACCAAAGGTGACAGTTTAATTCACAGAGAATTCTTTTTGATTCACTATTTTTGCTTTGAAAATGTCTGAATGATAAACCACTGCAAATTAGAGCTTATAATGAAGGAAATTAGATAAATAGGAATTTTTATCTAAAGTGACAACAGAGTAAAAAATCTAGCAAACAGGAGAGCAAAAGGTGTACCTTTTCTTTTTTTGACTACTCGTAAGATGCAAGTGAACCTCAAATGAACATGTTGAGCAAGAAATACATTCTTTGTTGTATTTATAATATGTAACTACCATAGAAGAGTTCATATTATTAAAGGCAGCTTTAGAAATCTTTTAAGGTTGACACTACTGCACTCTTCATTCTATAAAATTAACAATCAAAAACCAAAGGGCTTTGCTAATTTTATTTTCATGTTGGAATTGAAGGAGCTATGTCGAGTATATTGACTGTCTTCTTTTCCAGATAACTCATTGAGTCTGATTTCTAGAAAGTGATTTTTTGCCCATATTCAATTTCAGCAGTAACATAATGTTTCCCAGTTTTAAGTGCTTTTTCATAAAAATTACAAACCTTCACTTACAAAGAATTCATAAATAATTTATCCAGATATTAATAAAAATATAATATTTGAGACACCTTTCTCCTTGGTAAAAACAAATGGTTATGTATGTTACATGATACCGACATGTATCAGTTAGTTAATGCTGTGTAACAAGCCACTTTGAACTTCAGTAGTTTAAAACACCAGCAATTTATTATTCTTTTAGATCTTCAAATCAGTCAGGCAGTTTTCCAACTGTCTATTGGGATTATGCAGATGTCTCTAGTTAGCTGGTAGTTGACCAGCTATCTTTGGTGATCTTGGCTGAGCTGTCCCATATGTCTGGCTGTCAGCCAACCTAAATGACATCATCTCCAATTACTTGGAAACTTAGCTCTGCATCACATGTCTCATCTTCCTGCTCTCTAGCTCAGGTATGTTCTTTAGGTGAAGGTAGAGGCATGAACAAAGGAGCAAAAGAGTCCAAGCCCTTGTGAGGCCTACATTTGGAAGTAGAACACCATCATTTCTACTGCATCCAGTTGGCCTAAGTAAGACAATAGCCAACCCTGCTTCCAGAGGCAAGTTAGGGCACTTGCTCCTGAACAACACAACTCCCTTGCCAAGTATTATGTCCACACCAGAATAATTGTCTCAGATTTTTCCAACTGTAGATTTAGGTTTTAAACAATGCCAATATTGGTCTTTCCTAAACAATATTAACTATCTTAAAACATCAGCGTAAATATTAATGTGGAAAATATGGTAAAATCTTCAAAATTAGATACCATGCTGTAAAGAATGAATACAAAAGACCATCGGACAGTTGCCCAAGCTCCTTTGGGTGGCAAACCAAGTTCTCTCTGTTATAGGCTCTCACACATCTCACCTCCCATCATCTGCCATCCTCCATGTGTCCTGAGCTCCAAGAACTAATTTATCCCAGTTTCTTGAATATTTGATGCAGTTTAATTTATTTGATCCTTAACATCTGAAGTGCCTCTCTGCTTGGCATTGTCTTCCTCTTTCCACATCTACCTGTTGTTTTCCTATTTAACTTTGCAAATTTCAATTCAAGGACTTGTGTTTCTGTTTTTCTCTCAAGGAAAGATGACATCGCTCCTTATTTTTGCTGACACCGTGTGTACAATACCGCTATTGACAGGGATATAGCACAATGCATAATTATATTTGCTTAGATGCAAACCTCCTTCCTGACCATGGCTAAAACTGTGAAAACAATGTCAGTATCTTTTTTTTTTTTAATCTTTTTATCTTCCCTATTATTTCCAGCACCTGGAACAGTATAAAGTATTTTAATAATATCTATTGAATTTAGTTGAATAATTTCCTCTTTTGATACATGAGAAAACTAAGCAAACTACCAAATAATTTATTCAAGTTCACACAGTTTGGAAAAAGAACTGCTATTAAATAAAGGCCTATTTGGCCCCACATGCAATATTCTTTAACATGTGACTGCATGAATCTCTTATGGAAGACTTTTAATAAGTGACTGGCATGTTTGAGTTGATCTCTCAAGAAATAAGTGCACTAACTGCACAGGTAAAACTTTCCCTACTTCCTATGATCTCATTTATTCTTCATCAAGGGTTATGTTTAAGGATTGCTTTAAATATAGCTGTATTTTGATTTATAGTCATTATGTGCTTTTGGTGAGGGATATTGCTTTTTGTTTTTTAAAGGAATTAACATTAAAAAGCCGTATCTTCCATATACCTTACAGTAAATTCTTCACTTTAAAAACTTGGTTTGGTCTCTAGAGCAGTATTTACCAGATTTATTGAGGAACCCACTGCTTGGCATATGGGACTCCTGAATGAGTTAATAGAATCCCCCGTAAGAGTGATATAACAATAAAAATTTGGGACATTGAAAAATTTTCCTAATGTACATATGTAGAATTATCACTGTGTTATTATCCTTCAATTACTAATTCAACCTAAAATTAAAAGCAATTTTGTTAGTAGGTTATATAACTGCATCTGACCTTCAGAAACCTCAGGGGAAAAGAAAAGAATAATTAGTTAAATTATCTCCTACTTTATTGAAAGAGATTATGAAAGTGAGCAAGTAAAATTTATCTAACACTGACCCTTAATATCATCATGGTCAAAGAAGCCCAGCCCAAACAGCAGTTAGAAAGTAGAAAATGGTGGGGTGCCTGTGTGGCTCAGTTGGTTAAGTGTCCAACTTCAGTTCAGGTCATGATCTCACAGTTTGTGGGTTCGAGCCCCGTGTCTGGCTCTAGGCTGACAGCTCCGAGCCTGGAGCCTGTTTCAGATTCTGTGTCTCCCTCTCTCTCTGACCCTCCCCTGCTCATGCTGTCTCTCTCTCTCTCTCTCTCTCTCTCTCTCTCTCAGAAGTAAATAAAACATTAAAAAATTAATAAAAGAAAGTAGAAAATGGTTAAGAAATCTGGCGATAGACTGCTTAAATTCAGGTTTGTATCTACTACTTTTTCACTGAGTGGCTTTCATCAAGTTACTTATATTCTCTGTGCCTCAACTTTGTCATCTAGAAAATGGGAATGATTTAATTGATTCTTGTGGCAATTAATTAAAATAATCCATGTACAGTGCACAGAATTGTGACCAACTTAAATTAAGCACTTAATGTTTATTACTCATATCTCCATAAAACATAGGAGGTTGAAGCATATGAAATAGCCAATGTTAAACCATATTTGACTACAAAATTAAAAGTTTCATACGAATCAAAGTTTTAAAAGGAAATGGAGGTATAGTGGTGACAGAAGCTCTTATTTAAATACTCTGCCCTCTATGACTTTGGTCCTTTCTGTGGATCCTCTGTTTCCTTCTTTTGGCACTGACTACAGGCAGATGCTCCTCATAGCCATGGAAGAAGAGAGAATGAATAGTCCAAGGCTGACTTCCTAGTGAGGAGGGGCAAGAAACGGTTTGGTAGAGGCTGTATCTTTTCATGTAATTGTCCACACAACTGCACTGCAGTACAATTGAGAAACTATAAAAATGTTAATTTTATAAGTACGTTTTACACTTAATAAGTAAAGGCATCTTCAGAAGGTCTCTTCCCACTGGGTCCAAACGAGGTTGAATTGTTCTGCTTCCCTCTGTATTTTGCCTGGACCTAAGTGTCAGTAGTTTGTATTTCTCTAGTGAGTATGTCCATTGTGCCACAGCTTTTTTTTTTTTTTTTTTTGAAGAATCAGAGTGTTATTTAGATGCTTTGAAATGAAGTGCTTCCTCTTGGAAACCTTATAATGTGCTTTTTCTTTCACAAAAACTACTGTTGTGTTAGAATATAACCCACCACCCTTTCCATTTTGAGCTATCTCAGC